>LPNX010422147.1:158504-227664 GCA_001517045.1 Pseudotsuga menziesii
CGGGTGGTGCACGTTGATTATGGCAGTAGATCAAAAGTTGTTGGACTTAGCTGGGAGTCTCCTTCAAATGATTGCCAAGACCCACGAGAATCTTGGGGAGATGCTCAGGATACAGAAAAGGCAGAGTGAAATGAACCACCAGATTTTGCAAGACTCTATTGGTTTGCAAAGGGAGGTGAAAAGCCTTTTGGGAGAAATCGGCAAAGGAAAGGAAGGTGGATCAGCAATGGGACAATTGTCCAAGCGACCCGATAAGAAACGGTGCAGGCATGAAGACTCAAAGGAAATTGAGCAGGTAAAGATGAAGCAACCAGTGAGATGCTGGAGATGCGGAGGACATCATTTACGCCGGTACTTCCCAATGAGGGAACATGATGAAGGCAATAGCCGCAAATTTCCTAGACTTCGGGATTAGCTGGAAGCTGAGAAACAGCAGGGGAAGTCCATGGAAGCCGAGAGGCTTAGTCTTGAACGTTCAAAGTAGATGATTGAACGTGGGACAGATCTGTAATTTTGAAATTTTGATGTGCAATTGTATATGTATTGTATATATGTAATGGAACACCGAGGATGGTGTTATTCCAAGGGGGGAGGGGAATGTAATGTCCCTGGTTTTGACCCCATTTGCATGATGTATATATTGTAATTAATCGTGGTGAGGAGCTGAAGGCAAAAGCCCCACCATCAATTTGGTTGTGTGTGTGTTTCGGAAATGGGATAGTTGCCGATGGTTTATCGTGCCATTTGGCATATTATAATTCGGCATCATGTAAATACGCACATCAATTAAAATAAACCACAACCAGCTATGGCAGTGCAACGTTGAATGAAAAGGGTATGGTTCCAAAGGATGAGGGGGTGGGGGATGTCAAACCTTAGTCTATGGGGGAAAAACCCATGTTTTTCCACCTTTGTTGTTTGCCACCTTTTCTTGTCTCATCCAACCTCTTCAATGTTTCAGCGGGTGGTTGAGGAGTTATGGCTGCTGGTGGTTGAAGCAGTTAATGTTTTGGGAGTGGGGTGGCAGGACTGTCAGTCCCTTGCCCACACCCACACTCCATCCACGACTGTCTGTTCATCTTCCTCACGCAGAGGTCTGTTCGTTCTCCCGATTGCTTGTTCATCTGCGTGCTTAGGAATTGGTCGGAATCTTCCTCACGCAGAGGTCAATTCTGTTCACCCTCGCGCAGGATCTCTGTGATCTGTCCACTCCTTGCATTGGTTGCTCATCCTCATGCACAGGTAGTGGATCTGCTAGATTCGCCCGCAGCCAGGAGGGGAGCTGCTTATTTGTGGTCATTCACGTTTTCCACAGAGTGGAAATCGAGTACGTCTCCTTTGCGTTTTGTGGTCTGGTGCAAGTCCCCTCATGCACAGACCGTTGGAGTTGTTTTCCCACGTTGTGAGCCTTGCTCACTGATTGTGTTTTGGGGCTGTTGTCTTCCCCATGTTTTTTTTGGTTGGCTGTGGTGTCCGATTGCATTTGGGTCACTGAGTACTCGTAGTGAGATGTTTTTTGCTATGGTCTGCGTTTGAGTCTCCCATGGCTATGCTGGGAGTTCTGTTCCTATTCATTATAAGTGGTGGATTGTTGCCACCAGTCATTGTGGGTTGTGGCTATTGATGCACCCTGGTTTGTGGTGTTGTTGCTGAGTTGTTTTGGCCACGATAGGGCCAAGAACAACTCTGAGTTGCCTTGTAGGCTGGAGCTATGTCTCACCTTTTGTTTGGGACTGTCACCGGTTGTTTTGCTCCTTCACAGAGCTGTGAAGGGATTGTTGTGCTGCTGGTATGCAGTGGTTGTCCCCTTGGGATGTGCTGGCTTGGACAATCTGTTGAAGGCCTGTTAAACCCATTAGTGCTTGGTTTGGCTGATTGTGCCCCTCATCTCTGTGTAAGCCTGCATTGTCCCCTTAGTCCTTGAGGAATCATGCCCAGCTCAGGGGTGGCAGTGTTGCTGAGAGATTGATGAGCATGCTGGCCTATGGTTGGGTGGAACGTTGCAGCGACGTAGCTGGTTGCGGAGTTCTTCATCAAAGATAAGTATTTCTATTTCATCTCTGCAAATTATATGTATTGTTATGAACTATGATGAACATGTGAATGATGGAATGTGTATGTGTTGCTTCCACTGTATGACTGAAGAATTATGCATTAAGTAACTGTGCATGTAAAATGATGAATCATACACATGTGTATGCTTGTTTTCCTAACATTCCTGTTATGCATCATGTTAAGCTTTCAGTTTTAGCATTGATCTGTTCGCTGTTTATGGTCATGGGGCTGTTTGCCCGGTTGTTGGATTGGTGTCATCGCGTCCTCTTCGTCAGTCTGAGGGACAGGGACGTGACAGACTTAAGACTAAATTTTAATATTACAAGTGTACCACATAAAATGTAGAAATAGTCTTAGCTTTGAATGATAGAAGATAAATAAAATAATAGACCATCCACTTAATGAACACAAGATGTACCCTAGGAAACCCAATATGTGAAAACCCAAGAAGAAGGTGAGGTGTATCCATTGCACATTTCTTTTTAAAAGAATGTGACCTTACTATTCAGTTTCCATGGGAATTATTGTTTATATGGTTGCTACAAGTTATATTAGCATTTTATGATACACTCCAATATTCCCCTCATTTCCTCTATTAAACTATGGATCAATAATAATAAAAAAATAAAATGGAACCCCTATGTTTTTTAGTGGCACAATATCTAGAAATGTCATGATATTGATTTGAGGTTAGCGTTAGGGTTTTATATGCATCAACCACCAGTTGGGATTAGGGTTTTATACCCTTTAGGTTTTTTTTTTTTTTAAATTGCACACATTACTAGCTCCATATTTTGGTGTAATGGAGCTACTTTGCACCGCATGGGTCAACATGATAGGTCAACTTATTGGGGATATGACTTCCTTATGAAAAAATTTATTGGGGTGATCTTTCTATACTTAGAAATATATCAATATCTAGAGTGGCATCAAGAGGTTGATAATTTTGGTCTAAAACTTTTTACATCAAAAAATGATCTTTGATGCTTAAAACAATCTCCAAATGTTTCTAGAACTCAAATCACTGAAAGAAAATGTTGAAATAGTGAGAGAGAGATGAATCAAAATTTACACAATCTAAATTTTTTAATCATAAGCAAGTTGTTGATCACCAATCATAGCATATCACTAATGTGTATGAAAATAACAGGTTATATAGTACACAATAATTTTGACATGGGAACCCAAGTCATGGGGTAAAACCATGAAATCCTTTTTAAAGTAGTTTTCCAGAAATAACTAGAGAGAGGAAACAACCCCCTTATTACAAAGAATTCAATTTTCTAGCTATAGCTAGAAGAAGGCTACGACCTCCTAATTTACAAGCTACAAATTGAAGGAAGCTACAATTCCCTAGTTTTTTGGCTACGACTAGAATGAGGCTGCAACCTTCTTTCCTTGCCTCATCCTTCTGCCCATATAAGAAAAAGATTGCCGAACCTATGAACTTGTCAAACCAAAATTTGAATCTGTTGTTGGTAACCTATGCACTTTGATCATTGACAAATTATCCATGTATACCAACAAGTCATTTTAGTGCCATACACTTCTCATGTACATCATTGTACACCTCATCATACACAATTACTAAACAAGGAATTCTTCTTTTCTTTCACTGAACATAAGGAATGCATTGTCATGCATCATCATCATAGGTATGCATCATCGTCATAGGGTATGCATCATCATCATCATCTCAGTGTGCACCGTGTGTGGATCATTAACACCAAGTATACATCATAGTGCATAGGAGAGAATCATCACACTATGGTATGCATGTACATCATATTGTATAGGAGTGCATCCACATCATAGAGTGTACATGTATTATCATCATAAGGTGTATCATATCATAGCATAAAGGTATGCAACATCATCATCATAGCCTCCATAATGGCTTCAAATATATATACCAATATAGAGGCTCACATACTAAGGTCAAAGATGAACTCTATCCATGAGAGACATGTGCCATCACAAGAGAAACCCAAAAACATGAACCATACATTTTTTAAGATCAAAAGATGATGAAAAAATAGAAAAACAAAAAAAAAAAATATAGATCGTGTCACCACATAAATCTCGTAACAAACATTCCAACGAGCCAACAATTTTTTAATTATGATTCCATATGAGAAAGTTATGCCACTTTTAGTGAAAATCCCTGAAAATTTCTCCTCCACACAATTTCACACTTTTCTCCAAGGGCTGTGAATTATCAAAGAGGGATTTGAGTGATGAACAAAGAAAATGTTGATATATATTTATATAGGTTGTGGAGGAAAGTTAGTACCTCAAACTTGACCGACATGCAATTCAAAATTTTAAATAATTAAATTCTATTTTGTTTGGTCGGTTGACCCAAAAAGGTGGGGTACACCAACTTCAAAAATTCATATCTTTTCCATAGTAAGGAGTTATAATATGCTCCATATATCAATTAAAATCGATTGACGAGGACTATCTCCCTATGATGGGTTTATTTGGAAATTCTTGGTCTAATACCCTCACATTATTCAATTTGTACAAGACATTAAGGCTGCACACATAAATGTTACAAATACCATGTTACCTTATGCATAAGTTCCAAGGTTGGAATGCGAGATTAATGGTATTCACATCCACATACTCAACATCAACAAGGATAAGGTCTCCACCATATACTCATCATATCAAGGATATCAAGGACCCCAACACCACTAAGGTGTGGGGGTTCCTAGACTTCTCCTAAGGTACCATGACCTCATTAAAAACACAAATGACCACATAATGGGTCATTTGGACTCTTTGAATTTCTACACTTATTTAACCCACCAAGGACTCTTTCTAGGGTACTAGATAATAGGTTATGGTACTGGGGAACCATAAAACAACTTATGGTTACTCAAACACTCTACAGGGTGTTTAGGGATTTTACCATTGTCCAAAGGGCTCTAAGGGCTTCATATTTTGGCTTGGAAAAGGTCAAAATGTCTCTTTGAAATTTACTGACGTCTCACCCTCAAGTGCTCCTCAAGGGGCACCAAGACACATCAACACACACTTGTTGCCATCGATGACAATTTAGTCAACAATCTCCTCAACACACACTTATTGGCATCAATGCCAATTTAGTCAACAATCTCTACCATTGTCATTGATGACAACTCCAAATCTCCCCCTTTTAATGAGTTTCCTTTGTACACAAATCTCCCCCTTAGAGCAGGCTTCCTTTACCTTCCTTGTTCATCTTTTTCTCCCCCTTTGGCATGAATGGAAAAGGGTACATCTATCATGCTCCTCTTCTCATATTGTTGTGTTTTTGAAGATAGATCAATTCAGTTAGGTGATAGTATGACTCCCAATTTTTCTCTAAGGTACTCAAAATTCTCTCTTAGGAGATGCTTAATAGAAATATATGAAACCTGTTCTTTTGTCCTGATATATTCCAAATTGATATTCTTTTCTGTAACTTGTTCCCGAAGAAAGTGAAATTTAATTGGAATGTGCTTGGTCTTGGAATGCATAACTGGATTCTTGGAGATACTGATGGAACTCGTATTGTCACATATAATTAGAATCATCTCATTACATGTCATGTGTATGTCTTGCAAGGTTTCTTTCATCCAAAGAATCTGAGTACAACAAGTTGTTGCTGCTATATATTTTGCTTCTGTGGTTGATAAGGAAACTAAAGACTCCATTTTTCTCAACCAAGATACTAGAAAATTTCCTAAAAAGAATGTTGTTCCACTGGTGCTTCTTCTATAATCAAAAAATCCTTCCCAATATGTGTCTGAATAAGCTATCATTGTGAGCTCATTTACTTTTGGATACCAAATTCCAAATTCTATAGTCCCTTTGAGATATTTGAAGATCGTTTTAACTCCTATAATGTGAGTTTCCTTTGGAGCAGCTTGGAATCTTGCAACTTGTCCAATGGCCTGCATCACATATGGTCTTGAGGCGGTTACATATAGCAGACTACCAATCATTGATCTATAGAGAATTTGACCAAATTATTTATAATCATCTTCCTTGTTGAGTTTACAACCGGTTATCATAGGAGTACTCATAGGTTTAAAATGTTCCATTTGAAATTTCTTTAACATTTCCTTGATGTATTTTGTTTGAGCTATAAAAATTTCTTTTGTTCTTTAACATATCTGGAGTCCCAAGAAGAAGCTCAGTTCATTGGGTAATGACATTTCAAACTCTTTCTTCATGTCCTTAGCAAATTTTTTACTCGGTGAATCATCATCACTTCCAAAGATGATATCAACGACATAAACTTCAATGATGAGTATGATTCTATTGTCATTATTGATGTACAAATTGCTATCTGCACTTCCCCTCTTAAAGTTTTGTTTTTGCAAGTACCTATCCAATGTGGAGTACCAAGCTCTAGGAGCTTGCTTTAGCCCATATAAATCTCTTTTGAGTCTGCATACATAGTCCTTGTTTTCTAAAAGTTGAAATCCTTCCAGTTGTTCGATGTAATATTCTTTTTCTAATTCCCCATTTAGAAAAGTTGATTTTACATCCATCTGATACACTTTGATGTGTTTGGAGTAAGCATAAGACAATATCATTCTGATAGATTCCATTCTGGGTACTGGTGCAAATGTTTCTTCAAAGTCTATTCCTTCGATCTGAGCATGGCCTTTACAAACCAATCGATCCTTGTTTCTGATTTCCTGTCCATCTTCATTCACTTTGTTTCTAAAAACCCACTTTGTGCCAATCACATTCTTGTTTCTTGGTCTAGGAATAAGTTCCCATGTTTCATTCTTATCAATTTGATCTAATTATTCTTCCATTGCTTTGAACCACTGCTCATCTATACCGGCCTCTGCAAAAGTTCTTGGTTTAGTTGTAGATAGTAGAGAGAAGTGCACCTTCTCATTTCTTCCCGATAATCTTCTTCTAGTTCCTATTATGGAATCCTTATCACCAATAATTTGATCTAATGGATGATTCTTATGGCACCTATTCTTAGATATATGTTTATCCTTTTGTTCTTCTTGTTCCACGATTGGATGATTTTTTTCTTCATCTTTTGAGAGTTGTTCTTCATCTAGATGTTCTTCCATTTTAATTTTCTTCATTTCTTTGTGATCAGAAACTTCCTCTTCTTCATCATCTGATTCTTTTGAGTCTTCTCTTCTCTGATTCTTCTGAGTTTGCCCTCATATATCTTCATGTTGACATTTTCTATCACATTGTCTAATATCAAATTGTAGCATTTGTAATATTTCCTTTTGGATGAATATCCAACAAAAATTCACTCGTCTACTTGAGAGTCAAATTTTCCAATATGCTTGTGTTCTCTTTTGATGTAGCACTCGCTTCCAAAAATTATGAAGTGTCATACATTTTCTGCTCTTCTTATTCATAGCTTGTAGGGACTTTTATCATTTTTTCTTCTAAGTAATTCTATGTTCAAGATTTTTACTGTTGTATGAACTACGTGTCCCCAAAATTTTTCATTCAACTTGGATTCATTCAACATGGTTCGAGCCATTTCCATTACTGGTCTATTCTTTCTTTCAGCAACTGCATTTTGTTGAGGTGTTCTAGCTATTGAAATTTGTCTCTTTATTCCATGCTCTTGACAACACTTATTGAATTCATCTAAAGCAAATTATCCACGATTGTCAGATTTGAGGAACTTAATTCATGAACCTATTTCATTGTTGACTAGTTCCTTGAATTTTTTGAAACATCCAAAATCTTCTGACTTCTTGTTGAGAAGAAATACCCATGTCATCCTGGTATAGTCATCAATAAATAACATGAAATATTTTTCGCCATTCAATCCTTTTCTCTTGGTTGGTCCACATAGGTCAATGTGAACGAGCTCCAAAGGTTTTGTAAAAGAATTCCCTTTTGTCTTGAAATGTGCTCTTGCTTGTTTTCCATGTTGACAATGTTCACATACAAAGTTAACGAGATTTGTAACTTCTTGCATATTTTGTACTGCTTGGTTTTTGTAGGTTTTGATTAAATTGTCAAAACGTATATGCCCCATTCTTCTGTGACAAACCCGTCTTTCATCTTATTTTCCCAAGTGTCATTTCTTGGACTCAATCTCATCCAACACGTATATGTTGTTGGGAGTCCTAGTGGCAGTGGCTACTAGATTTCGTGATACTTTTTTCCTTATTTTGTATCCTTTTGAGTTGAAGGTGAGTTCACATCCTTGATCACACATCGATTGATGCTTAGCAGATTGTGCTTTTTGTTTTCTACAAGCAAGACATTTCCAGACAGGGATTTTTTAATTCCGAGCTTTACTGTGCCCTTGCCCAATAAAGTTTTGCTGAATTGTTATTCACAAAATATACATATCCATTATCATTTTCAAATGATATTTAAAAAGTCACTTTTTTTACCTATCATATGCTTAGAGAAATTATTGTCAACATAGCATTTACTAGAGCTGTAATTCTTAGCTCACTACAACAAATTTGACTTTTAGGGGAGGTTGAATTCCGACTGCAAAAGTCACTTTTGGGGGTGGTATTTACAAAACCTCCCCTAATAGCACCGACACTAAAATTTTTGATTTGTCATGCATCGTCATGAGAATTTTGGTCAAAAACTTTTTACAGCAAAAAATTATCTTTAATACTTAAAACAATATCCAAATGTTTCTAGAATCCAAATCACCAAAAGAAAATGTTGAAAGAGTGAGAGGGGGATGATTCAAAATTTGCACAATCTAAAATTTTTAATCATAACCAAGTTGTTGACCACCAAGCATAGTATATCAATAACGTGTATGAAAATAACAAGTTGTACAGTACACAATAATTTTGACGTGGGAACCCAATTCCTGGGGTTAAAACCATGGAATCCTTTTTAAAATAGTTTTCCATAAATAGCTGGAGAGAGGCAACAACCCCCTTAATGCAAAGAATTCAATTTTCTAGCTATAGCTGGAAGAAGGCTACAACCTCCTATTTTACAAGCTACAAATTGAAGGAAGCTACAACTCCCTATTTTTTCTGCTACAACTAGAAGGAGGCTGCAACCTTCTTTCCTTGCCTCGTCCTTCCACCCAGATAAGAAAAAGATTTTCAAACCTATGAACTTGTCAAACCAAAATCTGAATATATTGTTGATAACATATGCACTCTGATCACTGCCAAATTATCCCTGTATACCAACAAGTCATTTCAATGCCATACATTGCTCATGTACATCATTGTACACCTCATCATACACAGTTACTGAACAAGGAATTATTCTTTTCTTTCACTGAACATAAGTTATGCATCATCATGCATCATCAACATAGGTATGCATCATAATCATAGGGTATGCATCCTCATCATCGAATATACATCATCATCATCTCAGTGTGTTAGGGTTAACCTTGACTCATGATTGAGTCAAAGGTGGTTTAGGTCTAGCAAATGGTTTTGGCACATGGTTTGTTGTAGCCCATGGTATTGTCCTATGGTATTGCATGTGATGAAGCCTTTATAAGGCTTGAGGAGGCTCCATCATAAAGTGGCCTGGAGGTGAGCGGTGACTAGCTCACTTGGCCCGGATGGCCGGTTTTGGCCATGCAATGAAGATCTTCATTGGTGCTGGTTTTCCCCGCATGGGGTTTCCAGGGTATATTGTGTGTCTATATGTGGTTGCTTGTGATAATGTTTATTTCTCACTCATTATTATGTTCATGTTGCTTGTTTTAACCTAACAACTAGTATCAGAGCCATGGTTTGGCTTGGTTATGCTTGTTGGTGTTTCTATGTGCCTGTGCTATGGGAAATATTGTGTGTGCGGTGAGATTGAAGTTTCCAGCCCATGGTAGAGGGTGAAAGTGTCACATTTATGATAGAAAATTATAGATCAATTTTTAAACATCTAGACCTGTTGAGAGCTTAGACGCCCATTGTTTGTAGTAGATTGAAGCTGAGTCAAATCAGGATATGTTTAAAGCATGCATGCGTGCGTATGAATGACTGTGAAGAATGGGGCTGGTGCTTGGTGTAAATATTGATGAGAGAGAGGTCGTTGTTTTCATGATGGGAAAAGGTCCTCAGTAATCCATCATTCTACAAGGAGCTTGAAGGGGCCACTCGTTGAAGACCCCCTACTGTTGTCATGAAAACACTAGTTCTGGGTGTAAGATCCTGGAGGAATTTCCTCATCTGGTGGATGGGCCACACTGTACCTTTGCTATTTTCTATGGCAAGGGTGAATAAATTGTCTAAGAAATAAGAGAATGATCCTATCTAGGTAATGAAATTTTCCTACTTTAAATGAATGATCGATGAGATCACTGCATGCCAAAAATAAGCTGTCACTGCATGAGATCTGATGTGTCTGCTGAGCCACCATGCACAAAGGAGAGCCACACAGATAATAGATGAGATATTGAAAGACGTGATGGATGGATTTGAGTGTGTGAAAGAAGAACTAGCATAGATTGGAGCCATAAATTTGTGCAGAGCCACGGATTTGAAAGAGTGAGTCCATGGATGCTATTTCACGCAAGGAGAAATCTTGTCCAGTCACAGCAAGAGAAGTGACGTAGCTGAGCAAACACGTGAAGGAGAATTGTTGCATGAAAAGAGGAGCCGTCATTGTTGAACGTTTCCAAGTAGCAGTCTGGTTACTCATGAGGAAGGAGGTAGTTGTTATGGTGCTGCCATCGGTACATTCAAATGGATGAGGTCATAGACCTGTGAAGATTGATGTTGGGCTGTGATTTTGAAAGAAGAAAAGTGTGGCATGAAGAGAATGACAAGCCCCAAGTCAAATTTGTGTCAAGAATGGAGATTCATGATTTTGAAATGTGGAATTAAGATTCCATTAATCTCTGTGATGAATAAGTCTGCTGATTGAAGTTTGTCGATGCATGATCTTGCAGGCCGTTTGAAGTAAGAGAAACCACATGTGTGTATCTACCATGATGTTGAAGCAGATATCACCCTCCAGTTGGTCGCATAAGAAACCCTAGTTTTTGTATCGGGGAGATGACGTTTGATAGTTCTATTGATGACTGTCAATGGTGAAAAAAGGAAGCAATGCATGGAAAGTCTGCAAATGGTAAAGCTTGAAAGGGGTCACATGAGAATTTGTGAACCCACGGGAGAGGTTGCAGGAGGACGCTGCAAGTAGATGTTGCAAGATAACACATATGGTAATGGTCAATGGGAAGGAACCTATGAGCATAGACATAGAAGTGGCAGCGTGAGGCAGGGCTAGGCAGACACATGTGCGAATAGAGGTAGTCTGGGTAGTTGCAGCTGCAACATGGAGCTATCGCTAGAGTCAGAACTAGATGCATCTAAGAGAAGGAAAAGAAAGAAAGCAAGCATCAAAAGTGAGAGGATGAAGCAACAGATGGTGATGGTAAAGTCACCATGGAGATACATGAAAAAAAAATGTAATGGAGCATTTTGCATGTAAATGGGCATATGGATGTAAGACCTGGTAAGGCATGCATACCCCTAGTAACTCACCGGTAAAGTCAGGAGATAGACGTAGGTTATAGGGGGGTGTATGTGAGATTCCTCAGTAAAAATTTGAGGGGAGTTGGTGATTAATCCAAGTCAAGTTTAAAGGGGGGATTGTTAGGGTTAACCTTGACTTGGGATTGAGTCAAAGGTGGTTTAGGTCTAGCACATGGTTTGGGCACATGGTTTGTTGTAGCCCATGGTATTGTCCTATGGTATTGCATGTGATGAATCCTTTATAAGGCTTGAGGAGGCTCCATTGTAAAGTGGCTTGGAGGTGAGCGGTGACTAGCTTGCTTGGCCCGGATGGCTGGTTTTGGCCATGTAATGAAGATCTTCATTGGTGCTGGTTTTCCCCGCATGGGGTTTCCAAGGTATATTGTGTGTCTATATGTGGTTGCTTGTGATAATGTTTATTTCTCACTCATTATTATGTTAATGTTGCTCATTTTAACCTAACACAGTGTGCACCATGTATGCATCATCAACAACAAGTATACACCATAGTGAATTGGAGAGAATCATAACACTATGGTATGCATGTACATCAAATTGTATAGGAGTGCATCAACATCACAGTGTGTACATGCATTATGTTCATAAATTGTATCATATCATAGAATAAAGGTATGCAACATTATTATCATAGCCTCCATGATTAATTCAAATATATATACCAATATAGAGGCTCACATACTAAGATCAAAGAAGAACTCTATCCATGAGAGACATGTGTCATCACAAGAGAAATCCAAAATCATGAACCATACATTTTCGAATATCAAAAGATGAAGCAAAAATGGAAAAACCAAAATTAAAATCTAGATCATTTCACCACATAGCCCGCGTAACAAGATTTCCAACGAGCCAATAATTTTGTAATTTTGATTCCGTATGAGAAGGTTATGTCAATTTTAGTGAAGATGCCCAAAAATTTCTCCTCCACACAATGTCACACTTTTCTCCAAGGGTTGCAAATTACCAAAGAGAGAATTGATTGATAAAAAAATGAAATGTTTGATATCTATTTATATAGGTTGTGGAGGAAATTTATTACCTCAAACTCACTGACATGCAATTCAAAATTATAAATAATTAAATTCTATTTTTTTGGTCGGTTGACCCAAAAAAGTAGGGTACATCAACTTCAAAAATTCATATCGCTTCAATTGTAAGGAGTTAGAAGATTCTCCACATATCAATGGAAATGGCTTGACGAGGAATATTTCCCTCTAATGAGTTTATTCACAAATTATTGATCTAATACCATTATATTCTTCAATTTGTACAAGACATCAAGAATCCACACATAAAGGTTCCAAAGACCATGTTACCTTATGCATAAGTTCCAAGGTCAAAGGATTTAATGGACATCACCAAAGTCATGAGGGATTCAATGGTATCCACATCCACATACTTAACATCAACAAGGAGGAGTTCTCCACCATATAATTATCATATCAATGGTATCAAGGACCCCAACGCCACCAAGCTGTGGGGATGCTTAGACTTCTCCAAGGGTACCATGACCCGATTAAAAAAACAAATGACAACATAATGGGTAATTTTGTCTCTTTGAAGTTCTACACTTATTTAACCCACCAAGGACTCTTTCTAGTGTACTAGGGCATACACTGTGGTACTCAAGAACCATAAAACTATTTAGGGTTACTCAAACACTCTACACGGTGTTTAGGTATTTTTTCATTGTCTAAAGGGATACAAGGGCTTCATACTTCGACTTGGACAAGTTCAAATAGTCTTCTTTGACATTGAATGACTTCTAACCCTCAAGGGATCCTCAAGGGGCACCACGACACATCTAGGCACACTTATTGCCATCAATGACAATTTAGTCAACAATCTCCTCGACCCACACTTGTTAGCATCAATGATAATTTAGTCAACAATCTCACCCTTTGTCATTGATGACAACTCCAAATATCCCCCTTTGAATTATCTTACTTTCTCCACAAATATCCCCCTTAGAACATGCTTCCTTTACCTTCCTTGTTCAAATTTTTATCCCCCTTTGACATCAATGAAAAAGATACATTTGTCACGCTCCCCTTGTCATATTGTTGTGTTGTTGAAGATAGATCAATTCAGTTAGGAGATAGTATGACTCCCAATTTTTCTCTGAGGTACTCAAAAAACTCTCTTGGGAGAGGCTTAGTAAAAATTTATGCAACCTGTTCTTTTGTCCCAATATATTCCAACTTGATATTCTTTTATGTAACTTGTTCCCAAAGAAAATGAAATTTGATTGGAATGTGCCTGGTCTTGGAGTGCATAACTCGATTCTTGGAGATACTAATGGCACTCATATTGTCACATAGAATTGGAATTAGCTCATTACATGTCACATCTATGTCTTACATGATTTTCTTCATCTAAATAATTTGAGTACAACAAGATGCTACTGCTATATATTCTGCTTATGTGGTTGATAAGGACACTAAAGACTATTTTATGCTTGACCAAGATACTAGACAATTTCCTAGAAAGAATGTTTTTCTAATGGTTCTTCTTCTATCATTAACACGTCCTTCCCACTCTTGTCTAAATAATCTATCAATGTTAGCTCATTTGCTTTTGGATACCAAAGTCCAAAGTCCATAGTCCCTTTGAGATATTTGAAGGTCCTTTTAACTACTATAATGTGAGTTTCCTTTGGACCATCTTAGAATCTTGCAACTTTTCCATTGGCCTGCATCACATCTGGTATTGAGGCTTTTACATATAGCAGATTACCAATCATTGATTTATAGATCCTTTGATCAAATTCTTTAGATTCCTCTTCCTTGCTGAGTTTACAACAGGTGATCATAGGACTACTCACAGGTTTACCATATTCCATCTAGAATTTCTTTAACATTTCCTTGATGTATTTCATTTGAGCAATAAAAATTCCTTATGTTCTTTGAGATATCTGGAGTCCCAAGAAGAAGCCTCAATTCACTGAGTAATGACATTTCAAACTCTTTCTTCATGTACTTAGAAATTTTTTGACTCAATGAATCATCATCATTTCCAAATATGATATCATCGACATAAACATCAATGATGAGTATGATGTCATTGTCTTGCTTGATGTACAAATTGCTATCTACACTTCCCCTCTTAATTTTTTGTTGTTTTAAGTACTTGTCCAATATGGAGTACCAAGATCTAAGAGCTTTCTTTATCCTATATAAATTCCTTTTGAGTATGCATACATAGTCCTTGTTTTTTGAAAGTTGAAATTCTTCTCTTTCTTTGATGTAAACGTCTTCTTCTAATTTCCCATTTAAAAAATCTTATTTTATGTCCATCTGATACACTTTGATGTCTTTATGATAGCTTCTATTCTGTCTACTAGTGCAAATGTTTCTTCAAAGTCTATTCCTTGGATTTGCGAATAGCCTTTACAAATCAATCAATCCTTGTTTCTGATCACTTGTCTATCTTCATTCATTTTGTTTTTGAAATCCCACTTGGTTTCGATCACATTCTTGTTGCTTGGTCTAGGAATAATTTCCCATGTTTCATTCTTATCAATTTTATCTAATTCTTCTTCCATTGCTTTGATCCACTACTCATCTATACTTTCCTCTGCAAAATTTCGTGGTTTATTTGTAGAGAATATAGAGAAATGTACCTTCTCATTTCTTTCGGATAGTCTTCCTCTACTTCCTATTTTTACATCCTTATCACCAATAATTTGATCTAATGGATGATTCTTCTAGCACCTTTTCTTAGGTATATGTTAATCCTTCTGTTCTTCTTGTTCCACAATTGGCTGATTTTTCTCTTCATCTTCTGAGAGTTGTTCTTCATCTATATGTTCTTCCATTTTAATTTTCTTCATTTCTTTCTGATTGAAAACTTCCTCTTCTTCATCGTCTAATTATTTTGAGTCTTCTCTGGATGATGTTGGTCGGCCCTCATCTATATTCATGTTGATACTTTCCAATCACATTGTCTAATATCAAGTTGTAGTATTTGTAATATTTCCTTTGGATGAATATCCAACGAAAAAAATTCCTCCCCTACTCGAGAGTCAAATTTTCCAATTTGCTTGTCTTCTCTTTTGATGTAGCACTTGCTTCCAAAATTTTTGAAGTGTCGTACATTTTCCTCTCTTCCTATCCATAGCTTGTAGGGAGTTTTATCATTTTTGCTTCTGAGTAATCCTATGTCCAAGATGTGTATGGTTGTATGAACTGTGTGTCTCCAAAATATTTCATTTAACTTGGTTTCATTCAAAATGGTTCAACCCATTTCCATTAATGATCTATTCTTTCTTTCAACAACTCCATTTTGTTGAGGTGTTATGGCTACTAAAAATTGTCTCTTTATTCCTTGCTCTTTACAGTACTCATTGAATTCATCTAAAGGGAATTCTCCACCGTTTTTAGATCCGAGGAATTCAATTCGTGACCCTATTTCATTCTCGACTAGTTCCTTAAATTTTTGAAACATCCAAAAGCTTCTGACTTCCTATTGAGAAGACATACCCATGTCATCCTAGTATATTCATGAATAACTAGCATGAAACATTTTTCACCATTCAATATTTTTTCTCTTGGTTGGTCCACATAGGTCAGTGTGAACGAGCTCCAAAGTTTTTGTAGAAGAATGCTCTTTTGACTTGAAATGTACTCTTGTTTGTTTTCCATGTTGAAACTATTCACATACAGAGTTAGCGGGCTTTGTAACTTCTGGCATATTCTGTACTTCTTGGATTTTTGTAGATTTGACCAAATTGTTAAAATGTATATGCCCCATTCTTCTGTGCCAGATCCATCATTCATCTTCTTTTCCCAAGTGATATTTCTCAGACTCAATCTTGAAGAGAAATTCCACATTCGTAGTTGTTCTTGTGTTGGATCCATACCTTGTTGGATGTTTCCTCATTTATTAGTGTTGGTATCTTCATCTTCCAAACTATGGCTATATGTCTGAAGGTTTTACACTTGTAAGATTGTATTTCTGATCTCATGGGACCATATTGTTACTATATTGTGGCCCTCTGAGGCTTGCATGGTTATTCCTTGTTTCAAACGTTCTTCTTTAAAAAAAAATTACATATTTGTGTCAAAATATTCCACATGTAATGTAATTCCCATAAAAGAGATATCCATACCTGGGAACATATAAAGGAGGTTCTCTTATAAGATATGGTCTTTCTATTGGCCCTCCTTTTGATATGGGTTGTTCTGGTTGACATTTGATATCGTCTTCATTTGTGGAGTCCTTGACAACTTCTGCATAACTTATTGGTTTCTCTTCATTACCTGCCATTATTGAGCTTGAGGATTCATTGGTATTATGCTTGTATCCTATACCAGTCTTGTCGAAGAATGGATTTTGATTTATTATGATTTGTTCTAGAATCTTGGAGTTGTTTGTATACTATTTCTGATATCTTTTGTCTGTAATTTTGTCTTCATAAATACTATCTCATCCTCATGATTTTATTTTTCTTTCACACTTTCCATCATATGTTTAGTAAAAGAGTCTTCGATTCTTCTGGCTTATTCTAGTTTGATCTTTAAGTCAACAATGATTTGTTCAAACCTTTGTGCCTCTTCCTTAAGTACCCTATTTTCCTTCCTAACTTTCTTCAACTCTTTCAAGGCGCTTATAAGTTTTGCTTCAAGATCTACTTCACCTTCAACTTTTGATTCTTCATCACCATTATGATCCTCAATTTATTTTATTGCAATAAAGAGTACCTTATCTGGTTCACCATCATCATCAGAGTCACTTCCATTGTCATTGTCAGAGTCACCACTTGATGAGATGCTGTCCCTTTTTGTATAAAGACTTTTCTTCTTTGCAAAGTTCCCTCTTCTCTTATTCTTATAAATATTGTACTTCTTGTAGGGTTTGAAGCTGCCATCTTCATCACTATCTGAGTTCTTTGCATAGATACATTTAGAAGCAAAATTACCTATCTTTCCACATGAAAAACATTGAAGAGGTAACTTACCTTTGTATTTCCATCTGCCTCTCTTCAATTTCTGAACAAATTTTGTTATTTATTCATAATCTGATTCATAGCTTGTTGTCTTGTCCTTTGTTGATTTGTTCTTCCCAGCTTGTTTGGAGGAGACCTTGAATGTTGCTTCCTTTCTTGACGTGTCTCCATCTTCAATTATCAATTCGTAAGCCACAAGAGTCTCATGTAGTTGATCTATTGTCACAGTATTTAGATCTGTTCTTTCTTCTAGTGTAGATATATTGGGGTTTAACCTTTAGGGAAGAGTTCTTAGAAATTTTCGAAAAAATATGGCCTCCTCAACTTCTTCTCCCAAAATTTTGATGGTATTCACAAGTTGATCAACTCAAAGAATATAGGATGCTATGTCTTCATATTCATTCATCCTTAGCTGTTCAAATTTTCCTCTGTATGTTTGAATTTCAGATTCCTTGACTTTGCTATCTCCTTCATATGTCGTTTGGAGTTTTTCCCAAATTTCCTTTGCATAGGGGAGGTGCATCACTTTTTTGAATACATATTCATTTATAGTACCTAGAAGGTGATTTCTAGCCTTTAAGTTATTGTTGTATTGAGCCAACTCAGTTGCATCTGTTGGTACAGTCTGTGGCACCTTGTACCCATTCTCGATACTTTTCTATAATTATATTCCTTGAAATTATATGAAGGCTCTCATCCTTATACTCCAAAATGTGTAATTTATCTCATCAAACAAGGGTGTTCAAGTTTTGCATACTTTCCAATGATTTCCTTCCAACAGTCATTCTGTTCTGAAAAAAAATAGCTCTGATACCAATTGTTAAAATACTAAGAGGTGGGTGAATCAATATTTGCACAATTTAAATTTTTTAATCAAAATCAAGTTTTTGATCACCAATCATAGAAATCATCAATGTGTATGAAAATAACAAGATGCATAGTACACAATAATTTTTGACGTGGAAACCCAAGTCCTGGGGGTAAAACCACATAAGCCTTTTTAAAATAGTTTTCCAAAAATAACTAGAGGGAGGAAACAACCCCCTTATTACAAAGACTTCAATTTTCTAGCTACAAACAGAAGTAGGATATGAACTCTTCATTTATAGGATACAACATGAAGGAATCTACAACTCCCTAGTCATCATATTAATGGTATCAAGGAACCCAACACCACCAAGGTGTGGGGGTGCCTAGACTTCTCCTAGGTACCATGACCTCTTTAAAAACACAAATGACCACATAATGGGTCATTTGGATTATTTGAATTTCTACACTTATTTAAACCACCAAGGATTGTTTCTATGGTACTAGGGAATAGGTTGTGGTACTAGGGAACCATAAAACAACTTAGGGTTACTCAAAAACTCTAGAGGGTGTTTAGGGCATTTTCCATTGTCCAAAGGGCTCCAAGGGATTCCGAATTTTGGCTTCAAGAAGGTCAAAATGTGTCCTTTGCAATTGATTGAATTCTAAACCTCAAGGGATCCTTAATGGGCACCAAGACACATCGACACACACTTGTTGGCATCAATGACAATTTAGTCAACAATCTTCTCGACACATACTTGTTGGAATCAATGACAATTTAGTCAACATAAAACCTATATCTAAAATCTATGCTCCAAGTTAATAGATCCAATTTTTCTATCCAAAAAGTAGAAAAATTTATGAAAAAATATATTGGAATAGATTTGAAATCAAACCTCTTGGATTTTTTTTAGGATTTTGGCACCCAAAATATTTTATTGAATAAGTTGATGAAAATTCTCCTCTACCTTCTCCCTAGAGCACCGTTTTTCCATACTAGAGAAGTTTTCCTTTCAATCCAACCTACTAGATGTCATGCTTTCATGGTATAATTGTTATAGCTTCTTATGAAAAACTACATCCTATATTAATTCTTGATCAGCTTCTAGTACTGATTCATTTTGTTTCTAAAAACCCACTTTGTGTCAATCACATTATTGTTGCTTGGTCTAGGAACAAGTTCCCATGTTTCATTCTTATGAATTTGATCTAATTCTTCTTCCATTGCTTTGACCCACTACTCATCTATACTGGCCTTTGCAAAAGTTCCTGGTTTAGTTGTAGACAATAGAGAGAAGTGTACCTACTCATTTTTCTGGATAGTATTCTTCTAGTTCCTATTCCATCATCCTTATCACCAATAATTTGATATAATGGATTATTCTTATCAAACACCTTCTTAGGTATTTGTTAATCCTTCTGTTCTACTTGTTCCACAGTTGGTTTATTCCGGTTTTCATCTTCCGAGAGTTGTTCTTCATCTAGTTGTTCTTCCATTTTAATTTTCTTCATTTATTTCAAATCAGAAACTTCATCTTCTTCATCGACTGATTCTTCTTAGTCTTCTCTGGATGATGTTAGTCTTCCCTCATCTATCTTCATGTTCATACTTTTGATCACATTGTCTAATATTAAATTGTAGCATTTGTAATCTTTAATTTTGGATGAATATCCAACGAAAATCCCTCTTCTACTCAAGATTCAAATTTTCCAATATGCTTATCTTCTCTTTTGATGTAGCACTTGCTTCCAAAAATTCTGAAGTGTCATACATTTTTCACTCTTATAGTCCATAGCTCGTAGGGAGTTTTATTATTTTTGGTTCTGAGTAATTCTCTGTTCAAGATGTGTACTGTTGTATGAACTACGTGTCCCCAAAATTTGTCATTCAACTTGGATTCATTCAACATGGTTCACGCCATTTTAATTACTGATATATTCTTTCTTTCAACAACTCCATCTTGCTGAGGTGTTATGGCTACTAAAAAATGTCTCTTTATTCCATGACCTTCACGGTACTTGTTGAATTCATCTAAAGTGAATTGTCCACCATTGTCAGATACGAGGCACTTGATTTGTGATCCTATTTTGAAATTCTCAATCAGTTCCTTGAATGTTTTGAAACATCCAAAATATTCTTACTTCATGTTTAGAAAACATACCCATGTCATCCTGGTATAGTCATCAATAAGTAGCATGAAATATTTTTCACCATTCAGTCCTTTGCTCTTAGTTGGTCCACATAGGTCAGTGTGAATGAGCTCCAAATATTTTGTAGAAGAATGCTCTTTTGTCTTGAATGTACTCTTGTTTTTTTTCCATGTGGACAGTGTTCACATACAGAGTTAGTGGGATTTGTAACTTCTGTCATATTCCGTACTTCTTTATTTTTGTAGATTTTGACCAAATTGTCAAAATGTATATTCCCCATTCTTCTGTGCCAAAGTTTTCTTTCATCGTCTTTTCTCAAGTGGAATTTGTTGAACTTAATCTCATCCAACACATATATGTTGTTGGGAGTCCTAGTGTTTGTGGCTACTAACTTTCTTCCTTATTTTTCATCCTTTTGAGTTGAAGGTGAGTTCATGTTCTTGATCACATATCAACTAATTCCTAGAAGATTGTGCTTCATGTTGTCTACAAGAAATACATTTTCATACAGGGATTTTTTACTTTCGAGCTTTACTATGCCCTTCCCCAATACTTTTGTTGAATTTTTATTCCCAAAAGATATAGATCCTTTATCATTTTCAATATTGAAAAAAGCGTTGTTTTTACCTGTCATATGCTTAGAGAAACTGCTATCAACATACCATTTACCAGAGTTGTAATTCTGAGCTTGAAGAAAATTTCCACATCCATAGTTTTTCTTGTGTTTGATCCATACCTTGTTGGACAATTCCTCATTTCTTATTGTTGGTATTTTGATTCTGCAATCTCTGGCTACATGTCAAAGTTGGTATACTTGTAACATGCTATTTCTAATCTCAAGAGACCAAATATGTTACTATACTGTGGCCCTCTAAGGCTTGTATGGTTATTCCTTGTTTCAAAAGGTCTTATTTGAAAACAATTTACAGCTTTGTGTCCAAATATTCCACATGTAAAGTGATTCCCATTAAATAGATATCCATACCTGGGAACATATGAAGGAGGTGTTCTTCTGATATCTGGTGTTTCTGCTATCCCTTGTTTTGATATCGGTTGTTTTGGTTGACATTCGATCTCTTCTTCATTTGTGGAGTCCTTGAAAACTTATGCACAACTTCTTGGATTCTCTTCATTACCTGCCATCATTGCACTTGAGGCTTCATCAATATTCTTCCTGTATCCTATACTGGTCTTGTTGACGAATGGATTCTTGTTGCTGATGATTTGTTCTAGAATCTTGGAGTTGTTCTCATAACTCTTGTTGATATCTTTTATTTGTAATTTTTTCTTTAGAGATACTATCTCAGCCTCATGATTTTATTTTTCATTCACACTTTCCATCATTTGTTCATTAAGAGAGTCTTCGATTCTTTTGGATTCTTCCAATTTGACCTTTAAGTCAACAATGATTTGTTCAAACCTTTCTGCCTCTTCCTTAAGTACCATGTTTTCCTTCCTTACTTTATTCAACTCTTTCAAGGCACTTATAAGTTCCACTTCAATATCTACCTCACCTTCAACTTTGGATTCTTCATCACCATTAGGATCCTCAATTGAGTTTATTTCCATAAAGAGTACCTCATATGGTTTTCCATCGTCATTAGAGTGACTTCTACTATCCTTAGTAGAGTCACCAGTGGATGAGCTATTGTCCCTTTTTGTATATAGAATTTTCTTCTCTGCAAACTTCCCTCTGTTGTTATTCTTGTAATTACTATACTTCTTGTAGGGTTTGAATATTTTATCTTTATCACTATCTGAGTTCTTTGCATACAGACATTTAGAATAAAAATGAACTATCTTTCCACATGAAAAAAAATTAATAGGTCACTTACATTTGTATTTCCTAGTGTCTCTCTTCAATTTCCAAACAAAGTTTGTTATTTCTTCATCATCAGACTCATCACTTGTTTTCGTGTCCTTTGTTGATTTGTAACTCTCAGTCTTTTTGGAGGAGACCTTGAATGTTTCTTACTTTATTTACATCTCTTTGTCTTAAATTCTTATTTTGTAATCCATAAGAGTCCCATGTAGCTGATCTACTATCATAGTCTTCAAATCTGTTCTTTCTTCTAGTGCAGAGATATTGTGGTTGAACCTTTTGGGAAGAGTTCTTAGAACTTTTCGGAAAACTATGGCATCCTCAAATTCTTCTCCCAAACCATTGATGGTATTCACAAGTTGATCGACTCAAAGAATATAGGTTGCAATGCCTTCATCTTCATTCATCCTTAGTTGTTCAAATTGTCCTCTCTATGTTTGAAGTTTGGCTTCATCAACTTTGTTATCTCCTTCATATCTTGTTTGGAGTTTGTCCCACATTTCCTTTGCAAAGGGCCAGTGCATCACTTTGTTGAAGACATATTCATTTATAGAACCTAGAAGGTGATTTATGACCTTTGAGTTGTTGTTATATTGAGCCAAATCAAATGCATCTATTGGTACAGTATGTGGTACTTTGTACCAATTCTCGATAATTTTCCATATTTCTATTCCTTGAGCTTCTATGAAGGATCTCATCCTTATGCGCCATAATGCCTAGTTGCTCCCATCAAACAAGGGTGTTCCAATTTTCCTTTGTTTATCAGAGTTTCCCATGATTTCCTTACAACGATTAGTCTATTTTGAAGGAACCTACTCTGATACCAATTGTTGAAATACTAAGTGGGGGGTGAATCTGTATTTGTACAATCTAAGAAATTAATCAAAATCAAGTTGTTGATCAACAATCATATAATATCATCAATGTGTATGAAAATAACAAGTTTCACAGTACACAATATATTTTGACGTGGAAACCCAAGTTCTAGGGTAAAACCATGGAAGCCTTTTTAAAATAGTTTTCTAGAAATAGCTGAAGGGAGACAACAACCCCTTTATTACAAAAAAATCAATTTTCCAGCTATAACTAGAAGGAGGCTATGCCCTCCTGATTTACAATACACAACATGAAGGAAGATGCAACTCCCTAGTTTTTCGGCTACAACCAGAAGGAGGCTACAACATCCTTTCCTTTCCCCATCATGCCACCCAGATAAGAAAAACATTGCCGAACCTATGAACCTATCAAACAAAACTTTGAATCTATTGTTGATAACCTCTACACTCTAATCACTTCCAAATAATCATGTATACCAACAATTCATTTCATTTCCATACACTTCTCATGTACATCATTGTACACCTCATCATTTAAAATTACTAAACAAGTAATTATGCTATGCTTTCATTGAACATAAGGTATGCATCGTCATGCATCATCATCATAGGTATGCATCATCGACATAGGGTATGCATCCTCATCAAGAAATATACATCATCATCATCTCATTATTCACCGTGTATTTATTATCAACAACAAGTATACATCATAGTACATAGGAGAGAAACATCACACTATGGTTTGCATGCAGATCATATTGTATAGGAGTGCATCAACATCATAGAGTGTACATGCATTATCATTATAAAGTGTATCATATCATAGCATAAATATATGCAACATCATCATCATAGCCTCCATAATGACTTCAAATATATATACCAATATAGAGGCTCACATACTAATATCAAAGATGAACTCTATCCATGAGAGACATGTGTCATCACAAGCGAAGCCCAAAACATTGAACAATACATTTTCGAAGATCAAAATATGAAGAGAAAATAGAAAAACCAAAATAAAATATATATCATGTCACCACATATCCATTGTAATAATTTTTCCAACGAGCCAAGGATTTTGTAATTCTGATTTTGTATGAGAAAGTTATGCCAATTTTAGTGAAGATGCCCGCAAAACAGTTTCACATTTTTCTCCAGGGGTTGCGAATTACCAAAGAGAGACTTGATTGATGAAAAAATAAAATGTTTGATATCTATTGATTTAGGTAGTGGAGTAAATTTAGTACCTCAAACTGGGTCGACATGGAATTCAAAATTATAAATAATTAAATTCTATTTTGTTTGGTAGGCTGACCCAAAAATGTGGGGTATGCCAACTTCAAAAATTCGTATCTCTTTGAGCATAAGGAGTTAGAATATGTTCCACATATCAACGAAAATTTATTGACGATGACTATCTCCTTATGCTAGGTTTATTTTCAAATTCTTGGTATAATACATTTACATTCTTCAATTTGTATTGGACATCAAGACTCCATACATAAAGGTGCCAAAGACCATGTTACCTTATGCATAAGTTCCAAGGTCAAAGCATTTAATGGACATCATCAATGGAATTAAGGATTCAATGGTATTCACATCCGCATACTTAACATCAAAAAGGAGAAATTATTCACCATATACTCATCATATCAAGGGTATCAAGGACCCCAACACCACCAAAGTGTGGGGGTGCCTAGAATTCTCCTAGGGTACCACGACCTCATTAAAAAAAAAATGACCACATAGTGAGTCATTTGGACACTTTGAAGTTCTACATTTATCTAACACAACAAGGAATATTTGTAGGGTACTAGGGCATAAGTTGTGGTACCAAGGAACCAAAAAACAACTTAGGGTTACTCAAACATTGTAGAGGGTGTTTAGGGATTTTTTCATTGTCCAAAGGGCTCCAAGGGCTTCAGACATGGGATTGGACAAGGTCAAAAGGTATCCTTTGACATTGAATGAATTATAACCCTCAAGGGATCCTCAAGGGGAACCAATACACATCAACACAGACTTATTGGCATCAATGACAATTTAGTCAACATGCTTTGACACACACTTGTTGGAATCAATGAAAATTTAGTCAACAATCTCCCAATTTTTCATTGATGAAAACTACAAAGATCCCCCTTTGAATGAGCTTCCTTTTTCCACAAATATCCCCCTCAGATAAGGCTTCCTTTACCTTCCTTGTTCAGCTTTTTCTCCCCCTTTGGGATCAATGGAAAAGGGTACATCTGTCATGCTGCCCCTGTCATATTGTTGTGTTGTTGAAGATATATCAATTTAGTTAGGACATAGTATGAGTCCCAATGATTCTTTTAGGTACTCAAAAGTCTCTCTTGGGAGATTCTTAGTAAAAATGTCTACAATCTATTCTTTTGTCTCGATATATTCCAACTTGATATTCTTTTATGTAACTTGTTCCTAAAGAAAGTGAAATTTGATTGGAATATGCTTGGTCTTAGAGTGCACAACTAGATTCTTGGAGATACTGATGACACTTATATTTTCACATAGAATTGGAATTAGCTCATTACATGTCGTCTATATGTCTTGTAGGGTTTTCTTTGTCCAAAGAATCTGAGTACAACAAGTTGCTGATGTTAAATATTTTGTTTCTGCAATTGATAAGGACATTGCAATTTTTTTTTTGCTTGACCAAGATACTAGACAATTTCTAGAAAGAATGTTGTTTTACTGGTGCTTCTTCTGTCATCAACATATCCTACCCAATCTGTGTCTTAATAATCTATCGATGTTAGCTCATTTCCTTTTGGATACCAAATTCCAAAGTCGATAGTCACTTTGAGATATATGAATATCCTTTTAAATGCTATAATGTGAGTTTCCTTTGGAGCATATTGGAATCTTGAAACTTTTCCAAAATCCTACATCACATGTCGTATTGAGGTTGTTACTTATAGCAGACTACCAATCATTGATTTATAGAGCCTCTGATCAACTTTTTTAGATTCATCTTCCCTACTGAGTTTACAACCAGTGCTCAAAGGAGTACTCACAGGTTTACAATCTTCCATTTGGAATTTATTTAACATTTCTTTGATGTATTTTGTATGGGCAATAAAAATGCCTTTTGTATTTGAGATATCTAGAGGCCCAATAAGAAGGTCAATCAACCATGTAATGACATTTCAAACTCTTTCTTCATGTCCTTAGCAAATTGTTGAATCAGTAAATCATCATCACTTCTAAAGATGATATCATCGACAAATTTCTATTTATAGTTCCCCTCTTAAAGTTTTGTTGTTTCAAGTACATGTCCAATCTACAGTACCGAGCTCTCAGATATTCTTTAGCCCATATAAATCCCTTTTGAGTCTGCATACATAGTCCTTGTTTTTTGAAAGTTGAAATCCTTCTGTTTGTTTGATGTAAACTTCTTATTCTAATTTCCCATTTATAAAAGTTGATTTTACGTCCATAAGATACACTTTGATGTTTTTGGAACAAGCATAAGCCAATATCATTTTGATGGCTTCTATTCTGGATATTGGTGCAAATTTGTTTTCAAAGTGTATTCCTTCGATTTGAGCATAGTATTTACAAACCAATAGAGCCTTGTTTCTTATCACCTGTCCATCTTCATTCATTTTGTTTCTGGAAAACCCACTTTGTGTTGATCAAATTCTTTTTGCTTAGTCTAGGAACAAGTTCCCATGTTTCTTTCTTATCAATTTTATCTAATTCTTGTTCCATTGATTTCACCCACTGCTCATCTGTAATTTCCTATGCAAAAGTTCCTAGTTTAGTTTTAATCAATAGACTGAAGTGTACCTTCTCATTTCTTCTGGATAGTCTTCTTCTAGTTCCTATTCCAACATCCTTATTACCAATAATTCGATCTATTGGATGATTCTTATAGCAATTGTTCTTATGTATCTGATGATCCTTGTGTTCTTCGTGTTCCACATATGGTCGATTATGTTCTTCATCTTTTGAGAGTTGTTCTTCATTCAAATGTTCTTCCATTTTAATTTTATTCATTTCTTTCTAATCGGAAACTTCCTCTTCTTCATCGCCATACATTTGTTTCTCTTCATGTCCATAACTCGTAGCATAATGGAGTAATGGAGTTTGACATTGCATCTACTTTGTACCACATGGGTCAAGATGACATGTCAACTTATTGGAGACATGAATTCCTTATGAAAATGTTTATTAGGGTGAAATTTCTATACTTATCAAAAACATTTTACATAAAAAAATGATCTTTGATGCTTAAAACAATCTCCAAATGTTTCTAGAACCCATGTCACCGAAAGAAAGTGCTGAAATACTAAGAGGGGGGTGAATCAGTATTTGACCAATCTAAATTTTTTAATCAAAAACAAGTTGATGACCACCAATCATAGCATATCATCAATGTTTATTAAAATAACAAGCTACACAATACACAATAATTTTTGACGTGGGAACCAAAGTATTGGGGGTAAAACCATGAAATCCTTTTTAAAATAGTTTTCTAGAAATAAATTGAGGGAGGAAATAACCCCCTTATTACCAAAAATTCAATTTTCTAGCTACAACTTGAAGGAGACTACAACCTCCTGATTTAAAGTCTACAACCGAAGGAATCTACAAATACCTAGTTTTTTGACTACAACCGGAAGGAGGCTACAACCTACTTTCCTTGGCCCGTCCTTCCACCTGGATAATTTTTTTTTTGCCGAACCTGTCAAACCAAAATATGAATATGTTGATGATAACCTCTACACTCTTATCACTCCCAAATCATCAATGTATACCCACAAGTCATTTCATTTCCATACAATGCTCATGTGGATCGTTGTACACCTCATCATACACAATTATTGAACAAGTAATTTTGCTATGCTTTTATTGAGCATAAGGCATGCATCGTCATGCAACATCATCATAGGTATGCATTATCATCATAGTGTATGCATGCTACTCATCAAATATAAATCATCATCATCTCAGTGTGCACCGTTTATGCATCATCAACAACAAGTATAAATGATAGTGGATAGGAGAGAATCATCACACTATGGTATGCATGTACATAATATTGTATAGAAGTGCATCGACATCATAGAGTGTACATGCATTATCATCATAAAATGTATCATATCATAACATAAAGGTATGCAACATCATCATCATATCCTCCATAATGACTTCAAATATATATACCAATATATAGGATCACATACTAAGATCAAAGATGAACTCTATCCACGAGAGACATGTGTAATCACAAGAGAAACCCAAAAGCATGAACCATAGATTCTCAAAGAGAAAAGTATGAAGAGAAAATAGAAAAAAAACTCTATATAATTTCACCACATAGCCCTCATAACAACATTTCCAACAATCCAAGAATTTCGTAATTTTGTTTCCGTATGAGAAAGTTATGCCAATTTTAGTGAAGATGCCCAAAAATTTCTCCTCCACACAATTTCGCACTTTTCTCCAATGGTTGTGAATTACTAAAGAGAGACTTGATTGATTAACAAATGAAATGTTTGATATATATTTAGTGACAGGTTGTGGACTAAATTTAGTACCTCAAACTAGGCCAACATGCATTTCAAAATTATAAATAATTAAATTTTGTTTTGTTTGGTCAGTTGAGGATAAAGGTAGGGTACACCAACTTCAAAAATTCATATATCTTCAATCGTAAGGAGTTAGACGATGCTCCACATATCAACAGAAATTTCATGTTGAGGACTATCTCCCTATGATGAATTTATTTTAAAATTATTGTTCTAACACCCTTACATTATTTAATTTGTACTAGACATCAAGACTACACACATAAAGGTGTCAAAGACCATGTTACCTTATGCATAAGTTCCAAGGTCAAATACTTCAATGGGAATCACCAAAGGAATGAGGGATTCAATGGTATTCACATCTGAATAGTTAAAATCAACAAGGAGGAGGTCTCCACCATATACTCATCATATCAAGGATATCAACGACCCCAACACCACTAAGGTGTGGGGGTGGCTAGACTTATCCTAGGGTACCATGACCTCATTAAAAACATAAATGACCACATAATGGGTCATTTGGACTCTTTGAAGTTCTACACTTGTTTAACCCACCGAGTACTATTTCTAGGGTACTAAGGAATATTTTGTGGTATTGGGGAACTATAAAAAAACTTAGGGTTACTCAAGCACTCTACACGGTGTTTAGGGATTTTGTCATTGTCCATATGGCTACAAGGGCTTAGGACTTGGGATTGGACAAGGTAACAAGGTATCCTTTGACATTGACTGGATTCTAAACCTCAAGTGCTTCTCAATGGGAACTGAGACACATAGACATACACTTATTGGCATCAATGAAAATTTATTCAACAATATCCTCGACACACACTTGTTGGCATCAACGACAATTTAGTCAACAATACCCCCCTATGTCATTGATGAAAATTCCAAATACCCCCCTTTGAATGAGCTTCCTTTGTACAAAAATATACCAGAAGCCTCTCCTCCTTTAGCATAGTATGTCGCTTCCACCTTTTAGTAGTGGAAAAGGAGCGTCGACCCACTCCTAACGCTGTGGTGATACCCTTCAGAGTGTGCCAAGGTAGGTACTTATTGACCCTTTTTTATTTATTTTGGGGGTATTTTTAGCTCAATTTTTGAGAGAAATGAAGTGGGGGCCAGGAATCGTATATTCTTAAGTCTCTTTGAATTCTTTCCTCTTTGCATTCGAAGATGAGTTTATGTTTCCTGCATTGAACTTTACGTTTGTTGTGTTGCTTGAAACCCCTTGCTCTTTTATGTGCATTGTATTCTTTGACATTAGAAAATTTGAATCTCATTTTAGTGTGCATGTGTTGGGTTTGTTTTCAGATCGCTTTTTGTTTCCTTATATCTTTGTAGTAGGGGAAAATTGATCTTATTTTTCCTTCATAGTTCAAAGAAAAAGTTTTGATTTGATCTTCTTTATTAGATTGAAAAATACTTGAAAATTAAAAAAAAACACTTTTGTTCTTGTTTTAGTTTACTTCAGATTTGTCTTTTGTTTAATCTTAGTTTTATATAAAGGAAAATAAAAAGGGTTTCAAGTTTTGCTTTAGGCTTTTTATTGGAATAGTTATTTAATTTTTTTTTCCCTAGAAATCTATTTTTCACTTTTGTTGGAAACATAAGAAATGAAATTCTAGTTTTGAGTTTGGGTGTATGTTATTCAATTTATTCATTTGGGGAAAGCACCTATTACTCTCTCATGAGTAGGGAATCCATTAAAAGAAAGAGTCTAATATTTGTATATCATCCTTGCATGGTTTTTTATTCAGCCTTCACTTCATATGTCCACTTAACCGTTTCAGATAAAAATAAGTGCTAGTTAGGTTAAAATTCTTAGCAATAAGTGTGTGATAGATTAGAATACATGTTACAGTGTATATAAACATAGGAGTTGTCGTTTCTGGATGACACTGCATCCTGAGGATCATATAGTTCTTCCACGTACCAACTGGTATATCGAACACATTTTCATGTACCTTTAAGGCATATCGAAAGGTTCTTAACGTACTCGGTAGTATATCGGAAGGTCCCTTTCGAACGGTTGTGCATCATATAGCATTAACATGGATTTGAGCTGCCACATACCTTGTGTATATCGGGAGACACCATCAGAGATCCTGGAACCATCTAAGAAAATCACTTTAGCCATCTTATAATAACAATACACCGATAAAAACAATCGGGGAGATTGATATGCATGTACCATCCAGGTAATTGGGTATTCAAGAAAGGGTACAATCCCAATCCTCCTCATCACATTTTACTGTTGGACCATGTAGTATATATCGAGTTGTGATTGTTTGACATTCCTGTGAGGATCAGGAATTTGTATCCACTTGTTTCACATGTTTTCATGTTGATTTAGATTGAGTAGTGCTTGTTTCCTGTATAGTTAGAATTATTAAATAGAGAGGTAGTTTGGTTACAAAGTTATGACATTCCTTTGGGAACTACCAACCAAGAGACCCTTTTATTATTCCTTCATTTGGAAATGTTGGTCCTCTTCTCATGCCTATGTTAAGACTTCCTAGATTGACTATAGGATTACTTGTATGGTTGTGACAATTGCTTCATAGTGAGATATAGGATCTAGAACAATACTCACAATCAAATTATTTGACAAAATATGCAAGAGAACAACAAAAGAGACTGAGATAACACATGTGAATGGTGCAAATAAATGATCATTATATTATAGTACATCTTGTAGATGTGTATGGTACATATTTATAATACATTGGGAAAATTTGTGATCACTTGGATTCCATGTGAATGAATACAAGTGTCAGGCTTGGATTTGACCCCTAAACCCCCCTAGGTTGACCAATAGGATTCCAAACCATACCAAAAAATCACGAATTCTAGTGTGAACATGGATGGATCATGCTTGGGTCATAAATGAGGGAAGTATAAGCATGGGAGAGTGCATGAGTGAGTGAGAGAGTCTCTAGGATCTTATAAATGCCAAAGAAGACCACAAAAAAGCCAAATTCACACACTAGTGCACCTAGTCAAAGAAGGAAGTGGTTTGCAATTAATACAGGTGCCTCAATGATATAATGATCAAAGTGGAGCACCTCAAATATCACTTAATGAGTCGGGAATCACCTATTAGACCAATATAGACCAGCATAGTCTAAGTTAGACCATACGACATAAGAAAAAGGAAAATGAAAATGTCTCCTAGGTAGATGACCATGGTACTGAGGTATATTAATGATATAACACCCCCTCTTAGTCCTAACTTAGTACAACTTATACAAAATGAATTATTAAGGCCTTGGAAACTAAGGCATAAGTCACCTTTTACAACAAAATTTTATTAATTCATGTAACTGAGGTAAGGAGCAAAACCTCATGGGAAAAAACCTCCCCTAAAAAATGGACATGACAAAGATGATAAAAAATATATTCAACATGTCCTCTTCTTCACTTGAATGAGATTAAATAACAACCTCTTGGTGATGTACTTGGTGAAGATGTTGTGGATGCCAAGATCATGCATCAATGCATCAAAGTGCTGTAGACAAATATCATGTGGAGAGGCGCTTTAATGGTCATGATTTTATGATGGATGAGAATCATAAGAATTTATTTTTCTGCAAGAGTACTCTGATATAAAATCATAATCAACCATGGAAAATATATCTTTTCAAACTCATTCCCAAATAACATCAAAAGATTCAACAAAATATGCCTCATGTGTAGCTGGAATGTCATCAATAAAACCATGAATCTTCTTCCCAATTTGATGAAGCACCTCCATAACTCTGTAACAAAGCTCATGAGGATCTGAAATATCAGAATATATGTCATATACAGAAGAAGATATCAGAGGTATGGTGTCTCCATGAGAAAATAGGTCCATAGAGAGAAAAGAGTGAGAAATTAGATCACACTTATAGTTGAGAAAACTTGGAGGGTCTGGAGACTCGAGATTTGAACCATGGGTGGTAAAATCAAGTTCATACATATGGAGAAAAATTCCAATGAAGGCCATTTATATGGATGTATTACCAATGAACTACATATAAGACATAAAATAAACATACACAAGTGACATAAAACTAGAAACTAGGCAATTTTGAGATTTCACAACAAGTGAACTTGAGGGTTGTCGGGTCTTTTGGTCATGAAATGGCTGGGGAAATGAGTATACGACTGTAATAGCCTGTATATAATCCTTTATATCACCTTCAGAATCATAATGGGAAATATATTATTGTTTTGGGAAAGATATTTCATAAGACATATCAAAAGCTAGTTAAAAATGACTAGTTTCTAGAGGAAGATTTGGTGAACTTCTTGGGGTTTTTTCTAAGGAATGGATGGAGGATTCAGATTATGATATATAAAAAAGGTAAATAATAAATATATCCATAATAAAAAAATATATCATAAATGGGTTTTACCCATGCACTCAATGCATGCTCAGGATTGATATTTCATTGCTTGCTCTCCCATCCTCTTGCAAATTTTGGAAGATCAATACGGTTATCCTCAAGGAGCTTGGTCATGATGTCCATATTATTTATGAAGAAATATATTTCAATATGTGAACCTATGAAATAACCAAATTTGGGTCTCTCTCTCTTTTTTCTCCTCCTGTATCTCAAACTACCATTAGTAGAACTGGATCTTTCTGAACTTGATTGCTTCTTCTCTTTCCCTCTTTGCTTCAAATATTTCTTATTGCCTTTGGCTTGATTTGATACACTAGAAGAAAGGGATTTATATTTGGTGTATTTGATGGTACCCATTTATACTATATTGTATTTCTCCTGATTCAAATACTCCAGAGGTATGCTAGCGCAAGAATACTCCAATTTATAGTTGTAAGCTTGCTTGAGTGGAATGTAGAAACAAACACAGAATACTCATGCCATAGCTTAGAAAGGATGGATAAGATAAGATGATATTATTTCTTCTCTATGCCACAATATTTTATCTGAATCACTAGTGATATGAACTTATTAAAGAAGTCTTGGATGGTCTCATATTGATATGGACTCAGGGAGATTAGCTCATTCTCAAGTTGATATCCTCTCATCTCATCAGTCTTCCCAAATAGTGACTCAAGCTTGATCCAAAATTCATTGGGTGTGCCAATACTATCTACATGAAAGAGGATATCCCTTGAAATGCCGAGGAAAACATTTCCAAAAGGTTCATCAAGTATATTGAAATACTTATCTTTCTCTACCACAGAGTTAGGTTCAACTTCAGTCCCCATGGTGACTCAAGACATGCATTTAAACCTTAAATGGATCACTATTCCAGCCTTATATTCAAAATAGATGAATGGTGTAATAAATATCTAATTCTTCTCCATCCTACTTGCACAACCTATGACAAAAATGTTGTAGAACCTGCAATGCAGTCACTCAGATTTCCTGGAAATATTCCCTAAGAAACAACTCAAACCTATCTATATTTGTTCGCAAAAAATAAATATATTTGATACCATGTGATAATTTCTTCACAGTGAGATCTAGGAGCTAGAGAAATATTCACAATCAAGGTATTTGACAAAATATATAAGAGAACAACAAAAGAGACTGAAATAACACATGTGAACGGTACTAATAACTGATCATTATATTACAATACATATTGTAGATGTGTATGGTACATATCTATAATAAATTTGGAAAATTTTTGAGCCCTTGGAGGCCATGTGAATGCATACAAGTGTGAGGTTAGGATTTGACCCCTAAACCCACCTAGGCTGACCAATAGGATTCTAAACCATACCAAATAGTCATGAATGCTAGTGTGAACATGGATGGAACATGCTTGGGTCATAAATGAGGGAAGGATAAGCATGGGAGAGCACATGGGTGAGTGGGAGAGTCTTTAGGAGCCGATAAATTCCAAAGAAGACCACAAAACAACAACATTCACACACTATCATCCCTAGTTAAAGCATGAAGTGGTTTGAAATTAATGCAGGCCCATGGATGAAAGAATGATCAAAGTGGAGCACCTCAACTATCAATTAATGAACCATAAATCATCTATTAGATGAATATTGACCTGTATAGCCTAACTTAGGCCATACAACATAACCACAAGGAAAATGAAAATGCCTCCTAGGTAGATGATCATGGTACTAAGGTAGATTAACGCTCTAACAATGGTTATTCTCTATTCCATCATAATATTGATTGCATCGATTATTTGAAATCCAAAATATCCATCACCAGAGAATCAATATCATGTTGATCTTTCAACTTCTTCACTAGATGTGTATTATTTCGTTTCTCCTTCTTATCCTATCGAAAGTTGTGAAGTTAGTAATCATGTGGATAACAAGAAGCAAAAAATGAATATTTAGAAAAAGAAAGACAAATGAGAAATTAAATCTCAACCAACCACTCCTCATTGTGCTGAGAGTGTTTATTTTCCTACGAAAACACCTCATAGGCCTAAGTTACCTTAGAGACTTTGCAAGGGTGACCATCTTCTTAAATATTGTCATGGTCTGTCCCAATTTTTAGAAGTGCGGTTTGAGGCTTCCAAACAACCCATGTCATAAACCTCTCGTCATCATAGTGATGATACCCCATGAACCAGTGATTATGTGGTTCAAATTCGAAAAGGAAAAGTCAGATATTCTTGCTTGCTATGTAAGGATATTCAACTTACTTACCTTTGTCCTTACTTAAAGCTTCAAAGTTGTTGGAGGATATTAATTTTCCTCAAAAATGGCTACAAGCAGGTTATCATAAGTTGTCCATTCACCTCCCATTTGTTGATAAAGTGATTGATCTAGTTTCATCCTTGGTCGATCCCACTCTTCCTATGGAGAGTGAAGTTAAAGCGATCGAGTCGATGTCATCTCCACCTGATCCCACTCTTTAATCAGAGAGATTTAAGACTAAAGTAGTCACCTTGATGCAATCTTTGCCTTGTCCTTCTATCATGGTTGAGAGTGAACTGAAACTCGCTAAAGTTTGTGAATTCAGTTTGGATTGTTCTATGCAAGGGGAAATCTTGTCTGTTTCGACAGAACCCTCTCAAAGTAATGTGGTCATTTCCTTTGATTGGATTAATATAACAACATATTGTCTTCAATCAACTGTTCCTTTCAAAAAATATGTGTGAGTTACTGTTAATATCATACTCTACACTATTGTTGATGAAGGGGATTCTGTTAGTATTATATCCTCAAATGCTTGGAAAGATATAGGTTCTCCTAAGCTTGTGCCAACCACTAGTCAGATACTAGAATTTAATAGAATACCTATTGCACCTTTAGAGATCCTTTCTCATTTTCATATTACCTCAGGAGAGAAAACTGTTTGCATTGATGTTATTGTAGTCTAAGGTCCCTTAGATTTTAATCTACTCCTTGGATAAGATTATGTTTACCCCATGGAAGTTGTAGTGTCCATACTGCTTCAAGTGATGAATTTTACCCATGATGGAAATATTGTGATCATTGATCATCTTTCCTTTGTTAATACTAATCATCATATGACTACTAGTCATCAAAATTCCCTGAATGTCCTACATGTTCTTGTGGTTCCTTCCCCTTCGTCGACCATATCTCTCGAATCTGAACGTCATGTCATAGTTCATTCATTTGTAAATCGATAGTTTCTTCCCATCATGGGAAATCCTATGGGGCATGTCTCTAGTCTCTGGACACCATACTGGAGTTAAACCACTAGCTTCTTATGTAAGGGGGGAAACCTTCCAACCTCTAGGCATCATGTTGGATAAGAACTGAATCTAAGCACAATTCCCATTTGGTGTCAAGCTCGTTAAAAAATGAAACACGTTTTGTTGAGAATAATTTAGTATTTTTCAAGCTCGTTAAAAAATGAAATGGGATACCTCAACAATAGTTGTTCTGTATTTCAAACTCCTATAAAAATGAATTAGGTACCCATAAGCATATTTATTTTCTATTTCAAGCTTGTCTAAAAATGAAACAGATCACCTTCACCAAAGTTCCATTTTTGTGTCAAGCTCATTAAAAATTGAAACAGATTCTTCCATTGTGTCAAGTCTTTTACTAGACTCAATACTTAAACTTTCATTTCATATTCATGTATCACTTTATCATGTTTCTTCCTCCGTCTCTGGTGAACCTTGTCCTAGGAGTAACTCAACATTTAGTTGAATGAAGACAATAGTAAGCATATGAAATGAATATTGGGGGGCATGTCTCCAACCTCTTTATATTATGTTGGGGCTAAGATACTTGACATTTATACTTGGGGCGAGTACCAAAAACTGGATATCATGTTGGGAAAACATCCATCAATGGGACTCATTCTGAGCATACTTTCCTTTTAGTTTCGATTTCTCTAAACCATGAAATGAAATTTTGAGAATATTTTATTTTGTGTCAAGCTCATTAAAAAATGAAGCATATACCCTGAGAATTATTCCAACCAGTTTTTGAGCTTGTTAAAAACAGTAAGATGGTGTTGATCTTACCTTTTATGATTTCCATGCCCTAGTTAAAACATGAAAGTGTTTTGAGCTTACTTTATCGCTTTTTTGTGCTCTAGTTTCAAACATGAAAAAGGTACTGATTGCTTTTTATACATTGGGCGTGCTCATTAAACACCTAGTGAAGAGGTATCGAGTGTGATTTTACTATTTTTTTAGACTCTTTAAAATGGATTATGAAAAAGAACCCCTTACAGTGTTAATTTTAATATCTTTTCGATACTTTTTAAACATGAAAAGATCGCCAAGTGAGTTTGATGCGTTCACACTTGTAAAAGTATTTGAAAGATCATCTGGTTATTAAATTGAGCACATAGATCTATGGACAAACACACAATTGACAAGATAGATCACACAATTTACTCAGTTATTAAAGAATGAAATGGTGCAAAAATGGCTTGCAGCTGTGAATGCTTTTCATTAATCAAAGTGTAATTAGATAATAATTACAATGAAGTACAATGGCTAAATAGCCACAAGAAATTCAAATCTACATGAGGAAATTTGAATTGATTAGACTCTACTTGACTGTAGGTAACTAAGACCTTGTCTAAATCATTATCGGAGGACTCAATAGTTAACCGACCTTATCTAAATCATTATCAGAGTTCTAAAACACAACTCAAGTGACTAATTCAGTGCTGACTAAGGATAACTAACTGCGGTGGGTGAGAAATATGCCCCTCCTACATGCAACCATGCAAACCTAGCGCTAACTGAATGTAGAGGAATAGAATTGAATGTAACTGACTCCTAGCTGAGCTTGACTAGTCACCAACTCAACTCAACTGACCTTGGTTGGTATTGACACTCCCAGTTTCTCCTAAATTGTAGGAATTGGTCTAGGAGGCTCCTAAACTGATGCATGCAAGTGAAATCAATGGTAGTAGGCCTTAATTAGTGTTCCCCACACTTTAGTAACTGAAACATGTGCCCCAATTAGGCCAAGTGGAGCTAATGGTGCTAGTGACTAAAAATAGATTGGATGGAATCTCAATTTAGACATGACTCCTGATTTAGACATATGACCAAATTGGACAAGGGAGGATTAATAATCCTAACACCCCCCCTGAATGCTAACTTGGAAAATTTGTGGGCCCTAGTAACTAAGACCATAGGTCACCCATTACATCAAGTAAAATAAAGTAACTACTTAATACAAGGAGTTGGGGAAAAAACCACATGGGAAAAAAGCCCCACCCTCTATCTAAGCAAGTAGAATCAGGATTGAATTTTGAAAAACTTGAAAATATGTTGCTGCAATCTTCATCTCTATGAGGTAGTGAAGCAGCATGCATGGTGTGCTATGCACAGGTATTATGGGGCCTGGCATGTAGACTTCTCCTTATTCTCCAAAAATGATGATGGAGGGAAGGAGGAATGTAACCTTTGTCTCTTGCTAGATGAAGAGGTGTAAGATCATATCCATTCTTCTGAGTGTAGTGAGACTGAACCCTTACCATGTAGTATCTTACAGGGAGTCTATTGCATCTCTATGAAGGAGGTAAGATTGCATGGCATATCGCAAGGGTCTTTCCTTTCTGAGTGTCAAGTGGGTTTTCAGTCATCTTCCTAGCTTCCCATTTGGAAGTAGGGACTGAATCTAGATCTAAATCACCCTAAATCTCAATCTCATAAACTGATAAAGATGGATCTGCAATACTAGTAGAAGTTGCGAAAGAAGTAGATGCAATGATTTTACCTTCCCTTGCAAGTCACTGCTGAGAGTGCACTAGTTCTGAAGGAGGCATGAAATGTGAGAACTCATATGCTTTTGAGGCATGATTTGCAACACCCTTCACTATGATGTTCCCAGTAGAGATATATGTGATCTCCACCTAGTTAGGACCAAATATCACTCACTTTAGAGAGCCAATATGGGTCATCTGGTAGACAAATAACAGGTTTGAAGCTAGGGAGGGAACAAGTAACACATCTTTGAATCTTCCATGTTCAAGCTTGATAGAGCCCTTTCCTTTTTCTTGGACTTTATTGTTATTTCCCATCTGAATACTAGCACCATCAAAGGAATAAAAAGAAGAAATTGATTCTCTAGATGCAGCCATATGATTGGAAGCTCCATAATCAACGAGGAAGACATGTGCTGATGAGCATCTAACCTTTAATGCATGGCCTTTCCTTTGGTATTCTTCATCTTCTTCTTCAGAGTCATCCTTCCTTGTGCTAGTAGGTGCAGAAATGTTATGTTTCTTCAAAAGAAGAGCCATTTCATCAAGTTTTCTTCTTATACAGGAGCTTTCTAAATGAAAGCCCCTTCCATAGTAAGAGCAAAGGACCTTTCCTTTGCCATTATTCTTGATTTTCTTCGAACCTAAAGGCTCCTTTGACTGTTTTTTCTTCACAGGGGACTCATCTCTTTTCTTCCCTTTATCATTCGCTACCTTATCTACTCTTTCAACTAGAGCTTGATATTTGGGAGATTGAATGATCCCCATTTGGATCAACTTATCATTCTTAGAACTGGGAGATTGGATGAAGGAATCAAGGGTGGGAATCTTCCAATTTGGAGTGGTGATCCTTACTATTTGGAAGGTTGATACAAAGACTGAGTAGTCTACATTGAGCTTTGTGAGAATGGCAAGGATTAGCTGATCTTCATCCTTCTCCACTTTGCATTGCTTCAACTGATATATCAGGTTCTTGAACTTTGTGAAGAATTCATTCAGTGATTCGAAGTTGGATGGATTAAGAGAGATCAGATCATTTTCTTGCTGACGGACCCTGATCTCATCCTACTTATCAAATAAGGAGGCAAGCTTGTCCCAAATATCCTTGGGAGTCTTCAATTTGTTGGATTTGGAATCGAAGATCTTGAGAGACTTAGGAGAATAAGTATCCATGAGCTTCATCAAGCCTGTTCAAGTACTTTTATTTTTCATGATTTAAAATTGGCATTGCCTCTATTTCTTCTGTGAGTCTGAAGAGCTTCTTGGTGCGCAGCAGTACCTCCATGCCTTCCTTCCATTGGTGATAGTTGAAGGGAGTGAGAGGCTCTATTGAATGAGCCATTTTGGATGCAGTAAGGAGGACTGAGCTACTATAGCGAATGCAGTGAGAAGAAAGGGTTGCTTGTAGTGAATGCTATGAGAAGAGATGATAACCTGTCACATAATCAAACATACAAAGTAAGGTCAACTACCTGCACATTTAAGGTTTTCATCACACCCAACATACTTGATCAAGCAATCTTGATCAACAATTCCTTAACTTGGGGTATTAAGTGGTAAACCTTCTACTTCTGGTGCAGAGTAGGAATGGAGCGAATTGCTAAAAAAAAATGATCCAGCTGGAGATCTGAGGAGGAGAGGTTCCTTGTCCACCGAGGTTCTGATACCATATTAAATTGAGCACTTAGATCTATGGACAAACACACAAATCACAAGATAGATCACACAATTTACTCAGTTATTGAAGAATGAAACAGTACAAAAATGGCTTGCAGCTGTGAATGCTTTTCATTAATCAAAGAGTAATTAGATAATAATTACAATGAAGTACAATAGATAAATAGCCAAAAGAAATTCAAATCCACATGAGGAAATTTGAATTGATTAGACTCTACTTGACTATAGGTAACTAAGACCTTGTCTAAATCATTATCGAAGGACTTAATAGTTAACTGACCCTGTCTAAATCATTATCAGAGTTCATTGGAGTTCTAAAACACAACTCAAGTGACTAATTCAATGTTGACTAAGGCTAACTTACTGTGGTAGGTGAGAAATGCGCCCCTCCTGCATGCAACCATGCAAACCTAGCGCTAATTGAATGTAGAGGACTAGAACTGCATTTAACTGACTCCTGACTGATTTTGACTAGTCACCAACTCAACTCAACTGACCTTGGTTGGTATCGGTACTCCCAGTTGCTCCTAAATTGTAGGAATTGGTCTAGGAGGCTCCTAAACTGATGCATGCAAGGGAAATCAGTGGTATTAGGCCTCAATTAGTGTTCCCCACACTTTAGTAACTGAAACATGTGCCCCAATTAGGCCAAGTGGACCCAATGGTGCTAGTGACTAAAAATAGACTCGATGGAATCCCGATTTAGACATGACTCCTAATTTAGACATATGACCAAATTGGACAAGGGAGGATTAATAATCGTAACATTGGTCAGTGATAGTTTACCCGTTTTTCTGACCGTTTGGACTCATTTATGAAAAATATATACTCTAGTTTATCACAACTAGAAGAGTTATCCTAGGCATAAATTTATACTTCTTCGGGCCTCAGGGACTAAATTTACAAAAAATTCTAGACTGGAGTCTTCTTAGTCATTTAAAACTCTCTAAACATGAAATGATGATTGATTTTACCTCCTTCGAACTCATAAAATTAAACAATGAAGGACCCTTTCTAGGAATGAACCCCTCCTTTCTCAGGTTAATAAAACATATGAGAATGGACTCATCACTTGATGAGCTACATTGAGCATTTGTTACCCTTTTCAATCTTGCTAAAAACAAAATAGGTATCCATCATTCATGATGGGGAAATTAAGGGAATGGGGAACATATTTCATTTGCATCAATGGCATCTTGTAGTCCACTCTTGAACATGGCACCTGTCTCCACTTTCATTTCAAACAATTGGGTATTCATCTTGTCACCAAGTCGATCCACTTTCATGAGTCATTTAACTCCTTCGATTCAATTCAAAGAATGCATTGTATTGTCCTTGCATTACGTCTGGTCTCTATCGCATTCAATTCAATGCTTCCAATTCATTTGTCGTGTCATTTAATGTTCAAGGGAAACCTCCTCTACAGTTTCCTTACCTTCCTTCAAGTCGGTCACATATGAATTAATATTATGGTTTTTTTCATCACTTCAACATCATCTTTTGTTTCATGTTTTGTGTCGATGATGGGGGAAACATAATGGCCCTCCTTCGACGAGTCTATTCCTATCGACACGAAGATATAATTCAAGAATTAGACATAGAAACTGAGTCGAAGTAAATTAATTCCTTCATGCCTCAATGACATGTTTCCTCACTTTCAACAATGGGTTTTCATAAATTTCCTCTGATTGAAGGATTTCATCGAGTGCTTTACTAAAAGTCATGTATTCACATTTAGATGAATATACTAGGATACCTTGTGAATAATTGACATCAATAATGATATCCCTCACACTTGTTAACGATATACATTAATGAATGGTAATATAGTGGTTTCTACCATGTTCGACATCAGGGCATCTATTCGCATGGATAGAATCGTATTTTTTGGGGTTGGAAGGAAGATCTCGAGTGGTTAGGTATTCACTTGAATATGTGCATATCCTCAGGATGCGATGGAGTATCAGTTGGAGTCATAACATGGATCCACATTGTATGTTTGGTGGACATGTTCAAATTTTCATTTACGATAACATTGATATGATTTGTATGTTATGTATAGGATATACAATTTATTGTCGGTAGCAATGCCATGGTCATTATACATGGATCTCCAGTGTATTGGTACACAACCATGTTTGAATAAGATAGTTGGTAATTGGTCTTGCGTCAAATGTTTACCCACTACTCTTTTGCATTTGATACCAGAATCCATATCCAGAAAATCATTTCACCTATCACATCCCTCTAGATTCATACTTTGGGGGGAATTCTGTTACACCCAAAAAAGTTCCTAATGCTCCAATCCCTTGAATTTCCTGTCCAAACCCTCTTTTGGGACCTTATTGCTCACTCCTAGAAAACACGTCGCACCTTGCTTCCTAGCACAGAGCATCAAAAAATCCCGATGCCTCTTGTCCACTGACACAAGGCATGCGTGGTGCCTGTCACATGACCACAAAGAGCGCCAGCACACTTATCCCTTTTACAAGGAGAGTTAGCAGTCCAAAAAGGGAAAACGAGAAGATATGAGAAGATTCTAGGAAAAATCTCTTGTGGAGTATGATCCTAACTACTTGGGAGAGTTGGAACTCAACCTCCTAACCCCTGGGGATCATTCCCTACCTTCCTCCCAAAATATCTCAACCCATTTGGGCTTCCTTTGGTCTATTAAAGCAAGCTACATGGACCATGTGATGGGCGAGACCAAGAGAGCATCCTTATGTTGTTGGGTCCAAGTCTGGTTTAGGAGGAAAATAGAGAGTGGTTGTGAGTAAGATGTTGCATAATTGGTAGTGTGTGCGAGTGAGTCAAAGATATTGTAAAATAAAATCTTTGACATCAAGGCTTTGGTTGTAGCTTTATTTTCTCATATTTAATACAAAAGTGTTTCCCTTTCCCATAAATGATTTATGTTAATATTGATTGTTTATTACTAGTTTCCTTGATCATTAGTATAGGTCATTGATTTATCTTGTTGCTCTCATTTCTTGTCTTGTTTTTTTTGTTCTGGTCATGTATAGTAGATCACATGAGGATCTTTAAAACAAGGACAACCTTCCACACTCAAGATAAATACAACTTTACATTCAAGTTGATCAGTAATCTAGGGAGAGGATACATTATCGTGTCCTTTTGTTCTATATTACTTGTACCATGCAGGTTAGGGGAACAAACTGTGTCCACACTGATTGAAATATTGTCGGTAACACTCAAGAAATTATCTAGGGTTTCAATATCCATATGATCTTCAAATACAATAATATCAAAGTTAACTTGTACCTTAAAGTGTGCAGCTGCTCCAAAGTGACTACTTCTTATTCATGATCCATTTGATGTTGCTAGCATAAGTCTAAGAGTTTGGATGAAATGATCCATCATTTTGATGAAATGTCTCACAAGCTTGGATTTCTCAAGAAACATATTAATGGGATCTCCTAATATGTAACCTCCTTTTTCCTCAGCCATGGGGGCAATTTTGGGCCACTGAAGATGGTACTCCTTAAGCTAAACAAATTTGAGACCAGACTATTTATATTTCAACCTCATCGAGGACATGCATGGAGAAATAAAAAAAGAGTAGATAATTTTGATACCATTGATCCATATTTATGTGAGAACTAAATCAAAGAAAATATATAGAACCACACAAACAAAAAAATTTCAAGAAACACAATGATACAATAAACATAAATAATATTAAATGATGGAAGTAGAACAAACTGTAGAATATAACATCTATTATGGTGGCAGTTTATGTTTGAGAATACATGCTATGACTATGCTCATTCATGAAAATCTAAAAATATAAGGAGTCTGAAAGGGTATATTTATCATAAGCATGAGGGTAACAATCCTAAAAATCCAAAAGACTAATCGTATGAGATAAACCATCGAAGTTTTGTACCCAAGGTGGTTTGTTCAGTAGTCAACTCCCCCAGGCTATAACATTTGCATACGATCTTCATTTGAGGTGCTTGGTGGACAGTTGGAAAGATCTAGTCAAGGAGTACAATAATGGATCGATTCTAGACCAGATTCTTTGTCTATCATATGGGATGCTACAGGAGAATACAAGAACATATGGATATCGCTTGGGCTATTGTGAGTCCAAATAATTGATCTTTAGGGCCTTAAAACAACCACGCAAGTTCAGTACCTAAAAAACTATAGAAAAACTACTAGAAAATTTCCAAAATAGAAAAATGATTTGAGCCAATGGAATAGGTGTGTCGAAATGAATATCCATCTAAATCAATCTCGCTCATCCTAACTAGCCTAGTTGCATGCTCGATCAATCTACTCAACATAGAGCATTAGGCATTATTAGTGTGGCATTTTGGGTTAACTCTTCATCCATGTTCAAAGAATCACAATGAAGGTAATATATTATGGATAAGATTAGGATTAATAAATAATGAAATGGAAATATAGTCCTTGAGAATAGATAACTGAGAAAGAAAAGATCCAAAAAATAAGGAATTCCAATTTTAATTTAATATATAAATCAAAGGAAATAATACTAATCTATTAAATGATAATAAATTAGAAAATTAAAAAGAAAATAAAATGAGGTTATTTAAAAGAGTTCTACAAATCTCTTTAAATTTAATAACTCAAATTAAAATAAAACAAAATCTATTTAAAATAATTAATAAAACTATGAAGAGGATTTTTTTACCAAATATAAAAAAGAGACTTTAAAATAGACAAAAATAATTAACAATCACACACACACACACACACACACATATATATAATTTTGAAAAAATGGTTAAAAAAAGGTTATTAATTGAGATACAAATTTTATATTAAATTAGTTTATTAACATAAATCAATATAAATCTATCTTAAACACAACAAACATTTTAACTTTACAAAACATATTAAATATACCATATCTTTTCATAATCCCACAACCACATGTAACATAAGACAAACAATTTTCTTCACAAAAAGATCGAATTTCAATAAAACACTACAACATATTTGCCTTTTATGGGTCATTGTCTTCCTCCTCCAAAAGTCACTTTTGGGGGTGGTTTTGGCTTTGGAGACGGTCTTTAAAAAACAACCCCTAATAGAACCGATGCTATAAGTTTTGAATTTTATGGGTGGTTCTCGAAGAGATCAAAACTGCCCCCAAAAGTGACTTTTAGGGGCGGGTTTAACCCCCCCCCCCCCCCCAAAAAAAAAAAGTGACCTTTGGGGGTGGTTCTAAACTCCCTCAAAAATTCACTTTTAAGGGGGGTTTGGAACCCCCCCACCCAAATTCACTTTTAAGCGCGGTTATAAACCCCCCTTATAGACACCTATGGGGCTAGTTCTAACCGCCCCCCCCAAAATTCCTTATTACAAACCTTTGGGGGTGTTTTAAAACCCCCCTTGTAGGTACCTATGGAGGTGCTTCAAACCACCCCCCCCTAAAACTCTTTACAAACCTTTAGAGGAATTTATAAACCCCCCTCATAGGTACCTACGGGGGTGGTTCAAAAACCCCCTTAGAATTATTTATTACAAAACTTTGGGGGCGGTTATAAACCCCCCTCGTAGCTACCTGTGGAGGTGGTTCAAATCCCCGATAAAACTCTTTACAATCCTTTGGGGCAGTTATAAACCCCCCTCGTAGGTACCTACGAAGGCGATTCAACTCCCCCGCCCCTAAAAATCTTTAGAAACCTTTGGGGGTGGTTATAAACCCCCCACGTAGGTACCTACGGAGGCAGTTCGAAACCACCCTAAAACTATTTAGAAACCTTTTGGGGAGGTTATGAAGCCCCTCATATAAAATTACAGGAGGGGTTTTGAACCCCCCTCATAGCCATAATAAATCATAATAAAATATATTTTATTTAAAACATCAATATTGCAATATCATTAGGGCATGAAGGAATCGAATCTTCAACCTCCTTCTTGTAAAGCAGGCACTCTACCATGGAGCTAGAACCATATAAGAATTGGGGAAAGGGGAAATATTAACATCAATATTGCCGCTCATTTGTAATTCTAAGAAAAGACTAATAGTCCCAACATTGTTTCTGACTCGAGAGACCTAAGAAAGTAGTATGAATTGCTCTGACCTTATTTAGATATATGCTAACCACTTCAAATCGTATGGCTCTGAAATTATTTAGATATATGGTAACCACTTCAAATCCTATGATATAATCAAGATAATGTAGACGTGTGCTTGGAAATTCACATTTAGACTCTGAAACAAATAATTATGCATCCAGTTGACCTCAAGTTGGAAGTTAAAAAGAAGAATATTATGCCACCCAAGAAGACACTCATTTTTCTTTATTATGATAATGCCACTTGTTGATGCCTAGAAAATCGCAGGCGACAACAGCAAGGGATTCTCCCCAGTAAACGTTCCCAACTAGCCCATTACTATTTGGTATGGGGAATCCGTCTGGTTTGTGGTCTGGCTCCCATAGGTCAAGTAACAAAAATAAAAGGTTTTACCGGTTGTGGCCCGCTCCACCATGTATATTTTTGTGTTTTAGTTTTAAGTATGATATGCAAGTGCCTATCTAAAATGTAGATTGATCAAGAGTACGAGGAGCGATCATAATGTGATGCGCAGGTTCTTACCTCTCGTCTTAAACTCTCTCGCATCTAAATCACACACAACAAGAAATTAAAAGTACCTACCTAAACTGTCCCTAGGGAGCAAGATTATCATTTAATGAGTAATGTATTACTGTTCATGCATTAAAAGAAATCACAGGTAGTTGTTCTTATTTCAAAACACATAAACATGAATAGATAGATGAACAACAAGATAACTCATTGTTTGTGAAAAGCATTCATTACTCATAGGTGGAAATTCCATAAAATAAACTAGAGAGCATTCATACAAGAACATAGGTTCAAAAAGTTAGAACGATCTCACAGTTAATGGATAAAAAGATGAAAATGAAATAGTTCCCATTCAACAACATCCATTGAACAACATTCGAACATTCCACCAAAGCTTTCTCCAATAGGAAAAATTGTAATTATCTATTGCAAAATGAAATAGTTCCTCTTACAACATGTTCTCACAAGTCTAACTGGGAAAAAGTCCTTTCTCTATCTAAATCTCCTATACTTATACAACATGCAAAACTTTTGGGCTGCCCCACCGGGTGACCTTTGGGCTCCTCCAACCATTTAATCTCACAATTTTGTCTTTTGTGAGTGCTCATGATTCATAGAAATGTTACATTTCAAACAAAGATTAAGATTTACAGGCACTTTAAAAAAAGGTACCGGCTTGGTAACTGACGGATTTCCCAAGCCTGGGACTCTATTCTTAATGATTATGCTCAATGATCCATTGGTCCTTTTGAGATCCAGTTGATCTCAGACCTTCACTATCTTCTTTTCGTTGAGCAACATCTCTGCTTGTTTATGATTTAGCTGCTTCTTTCTTTAGTCGACTCCCTTCTGCTTTGTCCTCTAGCTATGTCTTCTTTGTAGTAGTAATCATCAACTAGATCTGAAAAAATCTCCTATGTCTGTCTGCGAAGAAAACGAAAAACTCATCATTTGTCCAGACCACTTTCAATAAAATGTAAACCATACTACCAATAAAAATGAGCATCAAAAGTAAAACCTGGGACTGCGTTTTCAACGTGAAAACATTGACTTGATAAAATATAGAGAACCTTCCGTTACCCATGGTGGGAAAACTAAGCATCGGGAATATAAAACCCTCATTGGAGAAATGAAACACACAACATCGGATGGTTAGTTCACTAAACCATTGCAATGGTGGGCGACCAATGGTCTAAGGGTTCTAGAGCTAGGAAAATCATCGGTGAAATAAATCATTAGAAGAGGGCATCCATACATCGGAGGTCGGACCTATTACAACAACAAATGGTTAGTATGCTATAGAGCCACAACAGTGGAAGTTACATGGACCAAAATTTTTGCAAACTAGTCAACATCGGAGAAAACTAGAACAAACCATCAGCGAAAGGAAAATCTATATGGCGGATGGTTAGTCCGCTTCAGAGCCGCCACGGCAGAACACAATTAGACTATGGATTCCGATCAAAGTCATAAAACCACTTCGAGGGTGAAAGAAAAGGTCATTGCAAAGAAAAAATTTAAACCAATAAAGCCACCTAATCGGCGAAAGAAAAACAAACTATCGGCCCATTCTTTATCTGTCCTCCGAAACAACGACGATATAGAAGACTAATGCTTCGATTGTGATAAAATAAAAACATCGACAGTCCAAAGAAACAAATGCAATGAAACACATTGGTGAACATCAGAACTGTCCATCGAGACGTTCATAAGTAGGCTTCCGCAACGGTGGCTGCATAGATGACTACGGCCCCGATTCACTATCAACAGACTTTCCACAGCAAAAAATATGACAAACCAAAACTTCAAGTTGGAGTCAACATCATCAGCAGACAAAATATATTCATTCAGCTTCCGAAAATGATCAACAATCTACCTTAAATCAACCTCAAAAAGATCAAACTCATAGCAGAGGAACAATCAAAGTTCCGCAGTCCAAAAAAAAATCTAAGCAAGATAAAATTAAAAGGAGGGTCCAAAATTTTTAAAATTTTGGAAAATGTTGCAGCAGCAACAATTGGCGACTACCTGGTGAACCTAGATCCCTGGACAAATTCTTCCTTAAGTAACATAATGTTTAACAATAAAACCAACATGTTGAATTCTTCTAGATGTCCAGATTTCCCAAATGGCAAATATATGTACTTTTAGTCGTTGATGATAGTCCAATTTTAGGAAAATGGAAACCAAGATCTCAAAGTCAAGATAACTCTTTTGAGGTCAGGAAGATGAGTTTCATTTTTTTACCTCTGTCTTCGGGTAGCTTCCAGATCAGACTCCACAAGATTGTAACATATGGTAAACAGAAATATTCATTTGTTCCTCATTCCCATCTCATTTTGCACTATTTTGTCCTTTTGAGTCCTCCTCATGCCTTTCTTTCTCTATTTTTATTCAATCCCCTCTATCCATAGTGTCCTTTTGTGTGAGAGATGTATTTAATTTTCAGCTCACGGACGGAGAAGAAATTTTGGCAATTTTGTACTTATACGATTCAGTACTTTGTTTTGATACATATTGCTTTCTTAGGAGTTTTGACTCTTATTAGCATTTTGGATTTCAATTCTAGGCATGGGATCATTTATATATAATATACTGTTTACCCTGCCTCCTTTCCGTGGGTCTTTTGCTGTCACCCCCTAGGACATTTTTAGATGTGAAATGGATGGAGCCTCGAAATAGTATTCCAGACCTTTTGATATTAGTTTATTTTACAGGGATTAAGTAGGACTTCAATGTGTTCATAGCCATTTAGGAAAAATGCTTAACTAGAAGAAATTCTATCAGATGAAACAATAGTACACAATCTTATACCCAAATATCTCAGTTAATCCAAAACTCTGATGCTTTCCATGCAACCAAAAGTTTGCCTCTTTTATTGAAATCAAACAAAATTTAGCTAAAAACAAAAAAAAAAAAGAAATAAATTGAAATCTCAACTCAAAACAAATCAAAGTAAACAAACAAAGAAATTTATTTATGTACAAACAAAACAAAAATCAGGAAAAATAAGGTTTGAGAACTAAACCATTAACTAGTAAGTTCTCCTCCCACCCCTGGAAATCTTGCAATTTATAGGTTGAGGGGCCAAGTTTTGCTGCAATCTGAAAAGGGCCTACCCATAACTGTTGAAACTTTGTGTGCTTCCCCTTTTCATCATGTGGGTGATCCCACTTAAGAACCAAGTCTCCCAATTCAAATTCCTTTTTTCTAGCTTTGTGTTTGTCAAACCACCTTTTCACTATTTCCTGATGTTGCTTAAAACGTTCTTTGGCCTTGGATCTAGACTCTTCCACCTTCAAAAGATTGTAGATTCTAATTTGCAGGACTTCATTATCTGTGCCTCTAGACTCTTGAGCCATTATGGAAGAAGGTAGCATGATGTTAGGAGGCATAATAGCTGATTTTCCATAAATAAGGGTATATGGTGACACACCTAAGGAATTTTTTGGTGTGACCCTATCAGCCCAAAGAGCGTTCGGTAATGCTAAATGCCAACTTCTCTAGTTTTCTGTCACCGTCTTTTTTAAGATCCTAATCAGATTCTTGTTCATAGATTCTGCCAAACTATTCCCTTGTGGGTAGTAGTTAGCATAATAATGCAACTTAATTCCCTTTTCATGAGCAAATGCAGTTAATCTAATAGAGGAAAAATAAGTAGCATTATAAAAAAACAGAGCAATTGGAGCTCCAAACCTGGTCATAATATGATCTTGTAAGAAATCCATGACCGCATATTCATTGACTTTACGTATCAAAATGGCCTCGACCCATCTAGTGAAGTAATCGGTACATGTCAAGATATATTTGTGTTGCAAGGAAGAATTTGGTTTTATTTCTCCAATGATATCGATTCCCCACTACTCAAATGGTTCTGTTATCATCACAGGATCCAAAGGTCCTGCTCCTTTGGCTTGTCTTCCCCCACACCTCTGGAAGATATCACACTTCTTGACATGGGCATGCACATCCTTGAACAGTGTGGGCCAATAGTATCCAGATCTGAGAATCTTGTGGGTTTTCGTATCTCCAAAAAAATGTCTTCCAGCAGGCCCATCATGTAACTTTTCTATGACCTTTTTGGCATCTTCTTTCTCTAAACATCTGAGAAGGACTCCATAATTCTTCCTGAATAAAATTCCATCAATGAGATGGTATGCGGCTGACTTAAGGTGCAACGCTCTTCGCTGTTTGGAATTCTAGTGTTCTGGAAACAATCCTTCCTGAAGGTAATGAACAAGGTCTCGGTACCAGGAATCTGGAGTTGTGAAAAGAGGACATACATCCGTCAGATGTAACTCAGCTTCATTTTCCCAAATTGTTTTCTTCATTGTTTTTACCTTCATCCATTAGTTTGCACAGTCCTTGCCCTTTAATTATGGATGCTAGCTTGAATTTGAGGTCATATTCTTGTAAATCTGTTACCCAGTTGCCCCTTATTTCTCCTAATTCTTTTTGAATGAAAAGAGACCTCACAGCTGGGTGTGGAACTATCACCTTTGTCCAGTTCTTAAGTATGTATCGCCTGAATTGTTTTACCGCTTTGAAAATTGCATAAGCTTGTTTATCCACAATTGGGTAATTCAATTCACCCCCCTGCAGACCGACGCCCATAAATGATATGGGGTACTCATCTCCCCATCTCCCTTTTGAGTAAGCACTGCTGCTAATGAATCGTCAGACGCGAAAGTGTACAAAATAAAATCCTTTTCAAAATTTGGACTTTTGAGAAAGGGAGCATGAGAAATATATGTATTTATTTTGCTGAATGCACTCTTCTCTAAATCAGTCCAATTGAATTGTACACCTTGTTTCACCATTTGCTGCAAAGGTTTAACAATTTGAGCGAAATCAGGCACAAACCTTCGCACGAAATTTATTGTCCCCATGAATGATTGCATACCCTTTTAATTATGGGGTAAAGGGATCTGTTCGATAGCTTCGATCCTTTCTGGGTCTATGGAGATCCCCTTTTTAGAAATGACGTGACCTAGTAGATTTCCTTCTATAACTGCAAACACACAGTTCTTGGGGTTTAGTGAGATACCATATTTTTGGAAACGCTCGAAGATATGTTTTAGATGGAATGCATGTTCTTATCTCTTCTTCAAAAATATTGTGACGTCATCGAGGTATACCACAACACTGCGGCCAATCAGACCGCGGAAAGCTATATCCATAGCCCTCTGGAAAATAGCTCCAGCGTTTATGGGTCCAAAGGTCATCCTTCTGTAAGCAAAAGTCCCCCATCTTGTTCGGAATGTAGTTTTGAGTCTGTCTTCTTCAGCTACTAACACTTGATTGTAGCCAGAGAATCCATCTAATAAATAAAATAACTTAGAACCTAAAACCATTTGCAATATCGGTTCCATGGGTGGGACTGGATAATTGTCTTTATTCAAAGCGCGATTTAAGTTTTTGAAATCCACACATAGTCTAATTTCTCCAGATTTCTTCCTTACTGGTACCAGATTTGAAACCCACTCCAAGTGTGTGACCTTGAAGATAATTTTAGCATCCAATAAATTTTTTACTTCATTCTGAATTAGAGGCTCCAGCTTTGGATGCATTTTTCTTAAAGGCTACTGATAAGGCTTGATTCTAGATCTAATAGGGATGACGTGCTGAATAATATTGGTGTCATATGTTTTTAGATCTTCATATGTCCAGGAAAACATATCTTTGTATTGTTTGAACAAACTGATGAACTTATTTATTTCACCCAGGGAGCAACACTTTCCCAAATTCACATATTTGGGCTCAACTTGAGTTCCTAAGTTTATCAGCTCAAATTGTAAAGACGAGCTATGAGGCTTGACATTTGATGGTCTTCTGAATTTGTTGTTTAGATCAAACATTCGCTCTAAAGTCCTGTCTCCTTTAGGAATAAAATTATCGAATTTTATCTCAGCCTGATGTTCTTCATGATCGATGATTTCCCCTTTGAAAGTCTCATCATTTGTCAAACATTCTAGAATCTGCTGATCATCATCAAAAACTCGTAAATTGGTAATCATGTCTGGAACCGAAGGCGTGAAAAGAAGTTCAATAGAACACCTGTTATTAGAGGGTACAAGCCTTGCAACTGAGGTAGCTAACAAGTCAGCTGCGACGTTCTTTAGTCTAGGGATCGATACAATATTAAATGCATAAAAACTTTTAAGCAAATCCCACACTTCATTTTGATAAGCTTTTAAATGAGGTGAAATGCAATGTATCTGATTTCGAATCTGTTTTACAATTATTTTAGAATCCCCATACACTTTCAGATTTTCTACTTTTAATTCAATTGCTTTTCTTAGTCCTTGAACTAATGCTTCATATTCGGTTGTGTTATTTGTACATTCAAACTCTAATCTACATGAAAGAAAGTGTTTATTCTTCTTTGGATCAATTAGGACACAGGAAGCTCCTAATCCTTCCAATGTCTTAGATCCATAAAAAAAAGTGTCCAAAAACTATCTACTTTTACTGTACATGAATCAAAATCTACATCTAAAACTAAGTCTACTATTTTACAATCAAATTCATCATCCTGTGAAAACCAAAGGAGATCAGGCTGGGTGTCTGAAGTACCGCTGGCTTCTTCCGCTTGGTAGTTTCCCGGTTCTAGCTCAATGAAGTAATTCCCCAATACAAAATTCACTGGTTCATTCTTGCCTTCCAACTGAGTGACATTGTGTTTCATGTGGGTCTCTCTTAATATTTTAATTTGATTTGGACTTCCCTTATAAGGAAACTACAGGTGTGACCATTCTGAAGCAAAATACCCATTCAGCTTTGCTGACCAATCCCGACTCAAAACAAGTCCATAAGCCTCGGGTATGTTTGCTACTAAAATATCATTGAATTGACATACCTTTTAATTTGAAGATAGGAAAATGAGAACATACTCCATTTCCCCAACTACTTTCACATTGGTCCTGTCTAGCTGAGTAACTTTCCAGGTAGAGGGTTTGGGTTGTCCATTTCTCTTTTTGCAGACTGAAAGTGGCATGACATTTACTAATGCCCCTGAGTCTATTAGACAGTTGTGCATGTTATGGTTGAAAATTTTAAAAGTGAGGAGGAAAGGTTGAGTTTTATATTTGGACTTACCTCCCACACTTGCTTCCCCAATTTCTTATTCTTCAGGTTGGTTATTAATGGGAAGCTTCTCTTCAAGCGCTTCTAGCGCTTTTAATAATTTTTCTTTCTGCTGTGGCACATTGCACATCTCAAATAGTGAAATATTTTCCTTAACCTTTTTGATATCCTCCACAATGTCATATTCCATCTTATGTTCTGTAAGATTTGTCTTTACATTATTTATATTCTCTTCAATGGGCTTAGTCGGCATGTTGATTTGCTTAGGATCCTGATTGGTAATGGTAAACTCAGGAATTTTATCAGCAGTGTTGTTTCTCTGAAATTTCTTTACATTCTTTTGGAGTCTCTTAATTTTAGGGAGTACTGACTTGTCTTCTTTAATCAGCCCCTGGCTTCTCGTAGTCACATTTGCTTCTGATACGTCCTCATGTCTCAAATCACCTTCCTCTTCGGTGTCAAACATCAAGACACAGTCCCATAAAACCATAGTATCATCCTCCTACTTTTCTGTCGATTTGTTATCATTTTCTTCGTCATCATTTGCCTCTGTTAGTTTTGAGTCCAACAGTTGATTCATCACTAATGTCATGGAATTTATCCATTGAGGACAATTTTTTTCAGAATGGGGCTGTTGGTGAAAGGTGCAAAAATTGTCCATACCTACCTCTGTTAAGTTCATTGATGCAGGACTGTGTGGAGGAGGTTTAGACTGATTGTTTTCCTCTCTTCTCTTGTAGTAAGGCTTATATGCTTTATGAGTTTCCTTTTCCTTCTCCAAATATATTATTCTGTTTGAAAGCTTTTGCATCATCTTTACCACCCCTTCAAAGTCATGGGACTGCTCCTCCTTAGGCTTAGTAAATAATAAAGTTTTCTTACCAACATTTTTTTCTCCTGACTACTCAGGATAATCTTCAATGCTCTCTCTTTCAGCTTCTACTCTCTCGGCTTCTTCATAAGTTTCTAATAGCATAGGTTTGGATTTCATCTTTGCAAACATGGCCAAATCAAGCCCTAGAGCTGAAGTATAATACTCAATCAAAACTTTATCTGAGGGTTTATCAATGTCAGAAAAATTCTTAAGGTAAGCGACAAACCTTTGGGTGAAACTATGCACCTTTTATTTTCTCTATTTCTTTAAAGCACACATTCTTTTCATGAGAGCTGCATGAGTATTCTGGGCTACATACTTACTTTTGAATATCCTTTCAAAAGTATCCTAGTTTAGGATTGAGTTTGAAGGAAGGCCAAAATACCATGAGGCTGCTGCTCCTTTAAAGGTATGTGGAAAAAGTCTGCAGAATACATCTTCGTGTTCTCCAGCCTTTAGTCCTTATATGGCCAAGTAGAAACTTTGCAAGTGATCATTTACTAACATCTTCTCATTTGGGTCAAACTTGGGCAGCATCTTCTTAAAAGCCTCAGGTAAGTCATGCAAAGGAGGTGCTAGGTTTAGAGGTGATCTGGCTTTCCAAGCAGGTAGTGGATTTGGTGGGTTGATTTGTGTTTATGCCTGCCCTGAGTCTGGGTGGAGAGTGAGGTGGTGAATGAATAGGTGACCATTAAGGTGTGTTTTGGCCTATTTGATTCAAAGGCTTCACAAATTCCTGCAAAGCTGTTTCTACAAGTTCTTCCAAATCTCCAACCAACACTGAGTCTTCCAATATAGGACGGTATTTTTTCTTATACTCTCTTATGGGTAAATCAGGGATAATTGGTGATCCTCCAATACTTTTTACATAAGCCCTGGTATGTCTTCTCAGATCATTAACAACTTCGTTATCAATAGAATACAAGTGTTCTTTCCACTTCTCTTTAGGAATCGGATTGGGAAATGAACTGCCTTTTGAACTATCATTGGTGGAGTAATTTCAAGGAAATGGGTTTCCTCGGCGAGCCATGCACTAGTGGCCCTCCTTCTAGCGCCAAAAAAATATTGATGCCTGGAAAATTGTAGGTGACAACAGCAAGGGATTCTCCCCATTAAATGTTCCAAACTAGCCCGTTACTATTTGGTATGGGGAATCCATTCGGTTTGCAGTCCGGCTACCGTAGGTCAAGTAACAAAAATAAAAGGTTTTACCGGTTGCGTCCTGGTCCACCGTGTATATTTTTGTGTTTTAGTTTTAAGTATGATATGCAAGTGTCTATCGAAAATGCAAATTGATCAAGAGTATGAGGAGCGGTCACAATGTCATGCGCAGGTTCTTACCTCTTGTCTTAAACTCTCTCGCATCTGAATCACACATAGCAAGAAATTAAAACTACCTACCTAAACTGTCCCTAGGGAGTGAGATTATCATTTAATGAGTAATGTATTACTATTCATGCATTAAGAGAAATCGCAAGTAGCTGTTCTTATTTCAAAACACATAAACATGAATAGATAGATGAAGAACAAGATAGCTCATTGTTTGTGAAAATAATTCATTACTCATAGGTGGCAATTCCATAAAATAAACTAGAGAGCATTCATACAAGAATATAGGTTCAACAAGTTAGAATGATCTCATAGTTAATGGATAAAAAAATGAAAATGAAATAGTTCCCCTTCAACAACATCCATTGAATAGCATTCGAACATTCTGCCAAAGCTTTCTCCAACAGGAAAAATTGTAATTATATATTGCAAAAAGAAACATTTCCTCTTACAACATGTTGTCACAAGTCTAACTGGGAAAAATTCCTTTCTCTATCAAAATCTCCTATACTTATACAACAGGAAAAACTTTTGGGCTTCCCCGCCGGGTGACCTTTGGGCTCCTCCAACCGTTTAATCTCACAATTTTGTCTTTTGTGAGTGCTCATGATTCATACAAACTTTACATTTCAAACAAAGATTAGGATTTATAGGCACTTTATAAAAAGGGACCGGCTTGGTAACTAACGAATTTCCCAAGCCCGGGACTCCGTTCTTAATGATTATGCTCAATGATCCGTTGGTCCTTTTGAGATCCAGTTAATCTCAGACCTTCGCTATCTTCTTTTCCTTGAGCAAAATATCTGCTTCTTTCTTCAGCTGATTCCCTTCTGCTTTGTCCTCCAGCTATGTCTTCTTTGTAGCAATAATCATCCACTCGATCTGAAAAAATCTCCTATGTCTATCTGCGATCAAAAAGAAAAACTCATCATTTGTCCAAACCATTTTCAATAAAATGTAAACCATACTACCAATAAAAATGAGCATCAAAAGTAAAACTCGGGACTGCGTTTTCTACGTGAAAACCTTAACTTGGTAAAAAATAGAGAACCTTCCATTGCTCATGGCGGGAAAACTAAGCATCGGGTAGATAAAACCCTCATTGGCGAAATGAAACACACAGCATCGGATGGTTAGTTCACTAAACCATCGCAACGGTGGGTGAACAATGGTCTAAGGGTTCCAGATCAAGGCAAATCGTCGGTGAAATAAAGAATTAGAAGAGGGCATCCATACATCGGAGGTTGGACCTATTGCAACAATGGACGATTACCATGCTATAGAGCCTCAATGATGGAAGTTACATGGACCAAAAGTTCTGCAGACTAGTCAACATCGAAGAAAAATAAAACAAACCATCGACAAAAGGAAAAGCTATATGGTGGATAGTTAGTCCGCTCTGGAGCTGCAACGACAGAACACAATTAGACTACGACTTCTGATCAAAGTCATAAAACTGCTCTGAGGGAGAAAGAGAAGGTCATCGCAAAGCAGAAATTTAAACCAATAAAGCCACGTAATCGGTGAAAGAAAAACTAACCATCATCTCATTCTTTATCTGTCCTCTGAAACAACGGCGATACAGAAGATTGATGCTCCGACCACGATAAAATAAAAATGCCGACAGTCCAAAGAAACAAATGCAATGAAGCACATCGGTGAACATCATAACTGTCCATCGGGATGTTCATAAGTAGGCTTCCGCAATGGTGGTTGTGTAGATGAATACGGCCCTGATTCACTGTCAACAGACTTCCAACAATGAAAAATAATGACAAACCAAAACTTTAAGGTCTAGTTGTCAGCTGCACATTTGGGCCTCTATGGACCTCAAAAAGATGAATGGTCGAAATATGTATTAGGTTTAAAAATAGGGGAAATTACTTTGGACTCCTCCCCAGACCATTTGTCCTAGTCATATGACATGGTTGTAGGAAATATTATAGTAAGGTTGGCCTATCAGCTATTAATATATGAACCTCCTATCTAGCCAACCTGGTGGTACAAGATATGGAAATGGAAAATACCCTCCCGTATAACTATATGCTGATGGCTAGCGATGGAGAATAAGATGCTCACCTGGGACAATATCATTAGAAGGGGAGCTACGGGCCCAGATATTTGTCTATTATGTGGAATCTCAGATGAAAGTATATATCATTTATTCATCTCATGCAGTTTCAACCAATATTTGTGGAATATTTTTAGCTCTCTGATCAATGAGGAATCCCCATGGGTTAGTGAATCATTATCAATGTGCTTCATCTCTTGGTGTCACATATTCCTGGAATAGCATATTATGCCATGTTTCATGCTATGAGAGCTTTGGAAATGTAGAAACCTCATCATCTTCAAGGGAAAAAGGCTGTGTAAAAAAATCATAGTTGACAAATGAATTGTAGGCTTTACATAATTTGGCGGAGATCTCTCCACACGTGGAGGTCCAAATAAAAAAATCAAGGTGCCGAAGATGATATCCCCGGAGCAAAAAACTATTGGCTTCTTCGATGGGATGTCACAAGTAGATTCAAGCTAGTGTGGAGCAGGGGCCATTCTCAAATTAGAGGACCAAAGCTTAGTATAAAATATGGATGAATTGCAGGCCTAGTTCAAACACAAAAGGTGAAATCATGTCACTTTTGTTGCTTCTTCGATTCTCTACTTGTTTAGTTCTAGATGGTCTCCACATCTTCGAGGACTCCAGGGTTGTCATCAGTTGGGCTATGGGGTTGATCCAGATTGATGTTCAACAATTGGTCCCCTAGTTAAAGCAATTGTGAAGCCTGATTTATTCCTTTCACGAGCTCTCCTTCACACACATCTACAGGGAAGAAAACAAATAGACTGATTTTCTTTCAAAATGAGCTTTACAGGTGGATGTCAGCTTTATCTTTTTTGAGCTATGGTATTCTGATGGATAGGTTGTTGTATCAGAGAGTTTGGATGCCTTTGAGTAGCTTCAAGGTGATCGTGGTCTAAGTGGTCTCTTCGGGTGTGAAGTATCACAACAGATCTGTGTTTCTTGGTAGATGTATTAGAATCATTTTTATATCTATTAGCATGTTTGTCGCTATGTCTCTTTTCCTTTTTATCATTTCAGCCTTGGTTTATTGACTATGCCCATGTCCAAACAATTATACAAATATTTTATAATAGAGTATCGGTTTTTTTTTGGGAAAAAAAGGCATTTCAGAATCCAAATTGCTTCCATTCTTAGGATAAAACACAAAAGAATTTCCATTTTCCAATATTTTATTGGGTGTTCTCTCTCGTTTAGGATCCACAATGAATGAACATTGAATTATAGAACTCGAGATTTGAAAAGAAGCAAATTCAAGGATTAAAAATATTCACTTATTGCCTCTAGGTTAATAGTATTGTTTAACAAATTCTTAGCTTTTTACTATTTGAGACGACTAGGAATATGCATCTATGAAGGTAAAAATAATTATGTGAAGTATGTAGAAAATGCTCCAACCAATAACATTAAATCTAGGTCATGTATACCTATGATAGCAGGTCGTAAATTTGCACACTCTTATCCTTGAAAGAATGGAACAAGCTTGGCTTCTTCATCATTAACTCCATGTAACCAAAGAACACCTTGTGAAAAGGAAAACCCAAACAATTACTCACTTAATTCTGGGAAAAGAAACATAAACCTTGCATTATCTATTGATTACAAAGGATTATTTGTCTCAATTATCACCCAATACACACAAAACAAAATATCATTTATATATATGGCCCCGCCGGATAAGAACAAAATGAACAAAAACAACCAGTTCAAATTTACAAAATATCGGGGAATCTTCACATTTAAAATTCCAGTAAAATGCATTAAATTTTTCTCCCACAATATTTAAATAAAGTTGAGATAGCTATATAAATAAATTCCATATCTCTTCCAGATATGAATCCATGAAGAATCCACATCTGAATCATATCTGGGCATATCCAAGGAGGAGCTGGGAGGATTTGGTAACTTAAGATGTCTTCCACTAGGAAAACCTTGAATAAGAGATAGAATGCAAACAGTAAGCAAGAAATCCCAAAAGGAACCAATGAAAGGTTTTCTTGTTGTTTCTATCTTTTTATTCACAAAGGACTTTCCCGAGGTCCATGAATTCCCAAAACTGATAAATCATAAAATTCAAAGGGACAGTAAACTAGAGCATGTATAATCAAACTGTTCAATAAATTATCTGAAAATAAATTTGGGTCTAAAAAATAAATAAATAGGCGACACCAACCCTAAGAAATGTTTACCCAACTCTAATTTCAGATCCTATGACAACTTTAAAGCCACACTGCAATGCATCTTGGTAGATAAATCATACATAGGACAAATTTAGAAATATATGGCATTACACAACAACTCAGTGAACATGCCCCTTCCATGCATAGCATGATCGATGCTCTCTACACCAATTTCATAACTAACATTGTGAACTCTATAAATGAGTGTATGGATGATTTAATAGTCCTTGACATATTTTTAAAATAGGCAACTGAAATAGTCTAGAGGCATTCCAAAATACAACCTGGTGCCATTCTTACAAAAAATAGAAAAACATTTCCATTTTCCAATATTTTAATGGGGTGTTATCCTGTTTTATCAGATTTTGATGCTCTTGCTAAGTGTATAGTCCACCATGAATTGAGATTGAAAGATAGAACAACTACCCTATTGAAAGATAGAACTCGAGAATTGAAAAGGAAGCAAACTAAAGGATTAAAAAATGTCCCCTTACTCCCTAAGAAGTTTGAAATACCCATTTAACAAATTCATATTATTGTTTCAGGCAACTAGGAATTTGGATCTATGAAAGGTTAAAAGAATACAGTCTATTATACGAAAAATACTCCAACCAATAACATGAATTTGAGAGCATGTATACTTAAGATATCAGGTCATAGAGGCTCACAATGTTATCATTGCAAGAACAAAGCAGGACTAGTTTGTCTTGTTCATCATTTATTCCACATAGCACAAGAACACCCTATGATAAGAGACACCAAAAGAAATTAAATTCACTGGATAGATAAAGGGAGGACAAATTTAAAAATAGATAGATAGTATTGCACAAAATATTAATAAACATGCCCTTCCATGGGTGAAGAATTAATTATAAAATGTATGCAGTTTCTATAGATAGTAAGGAATCAAGATATAGATACCTTACATGTTTTTCATTATGAGTGTATGACACTTCAAGGAATCCACTTGATGTAGCGGCCCACACCTGCATTTAATGAGTGGTAAAATCCCTAATGAGCTTTGTGCACATTTTTATTTTCAGAATGAAACAAGGATATCTCAAGAAACCTTCCTCACCTTCAATGTGTTGTCTAAACATAACGATAAGGGAAACTAGTCCCAACACAGAAGAGACATCACAACTGACATGTGATCTCTCAGGGTATGTATACATTGAAAAGTTTGTAGGTCCAAAAACTGTGAATTTGTTTACACAACTCCCCCAATTATGTTCCATCAGCTCCCCATTCTGGTCATGTCCCTTCATCTCATCCAACTATTCCTTTCATGGCTAGACCATCTATGTTTTCATTTGGACCAGGTGGTGCAGGATCATCTATGCCCTTGTTTGCAATTCAGTCTTTTTTAGGTGGATCCCATGGCTCTTTTTCAATAAATGGTCCCACATCAACCATGGGCATGGTTGTATCTATTAAAAAATGTGTGTTGTAGGCCAGTTATCATTCCCAACAAATGTCATATTTGTATTTTGTAATTGGAAACATGGTTCTTTTTGGGAATCTTTCTCAATGGATCCATTAGTCTCATCCATAGGAAATTCTAGGATGACATCATTTCTAACTTGGAAATGTGCTTTTTGCACGTATGCTAAAGATTCTTCAAAATACTGCTTTGATCCTAGCCAAAATTATAATATATTCCCATCTAAATCAAATTGTCCTCAATTTCATCAAATTACAAATAGTTGTTTATATTTTGGAGTCGATCCCATTTTTTTTTATCTTCTAGAGTCAATCCCATTCTAATGGAGGTCTTCATTATGATCTATATGCTAATTTAAAAAAATACATTCAAAATGCTTGTTTATATCCTCTAATGTTAATGCACCATTGCAAGCAAACCCCAATACATTATAAACCACACAATGTAATCCTATTGAATAGTAATGATGTCAAAACCCTCCAGCTTGACCACAAATTACACATAACCCTTCAATGCATGCAACACTCTATTCCTGACATTTGAAAACAGAATCATGAGAATCACTTTGTTGTATTTGTAACTTTGGCATGTATTCACTTGTATATTTCATATTGTATTTCATTGTACCCCAACAAAGATGTTTTTCCCTCTGATCGGGAGAGTCATTAATATAATTAAGTCATGTAAAGTCATGAAGGTTAACCCTCCATTTTATGTCGGGGCATTAGACCCCCCAGTTGAGTTATATTAGGGTTATTAGACTCTCTTGGAGAATTCGGCCCTATAGGGAAAATGCCTTGGAAATTGGGCATAAATAGAGAGTGATCTCTCTATTTGACACACACACTCACTCATCAATAATGCATGAGTGAGAGAGGAGTAGCTCACACAAGCGAGAAAGAGAACAGTTGTCGGAGATCATCATTGTACTTTTGGGTTTCACTTTTTCTATTGGTTCTCATTCTATCTCTGAGGAAGATGTGGGGTTTTCTCCTTTATGGTTTCCCCAAGAAAAAATATTTGTGTCTCTTACCTCTTGTGATTATTGCTATGCATGTTATTCTCTTAGATAAGATCCTAGATCATATTGATTAAACAATAAAAAATCTAACATGATATCAGAGCTAACCTAAGAAGAAGACACTATGCAGCTACAAAAGCTAGGGATTCTTAATTTGTGGGTTTATCTCCACAAATCATCAGCAAAAGGAGGTTAGGATAACTCTCCTATGAAGGGTGCATCTTCTCATCGAAGCAGAATCTAATTCTGGGAATTTTCAATTTTTGTCTTGTCACTGCTGCGAGAAATTAAGGCTTTTCATAGAAGTGGAATTTTTTAGTGAGCCCAGCATAGGATTTCTCTCCTCCCCAAAATCGAAACATAGAGATCAATATCAAAATATTTGGTTGGGTAAAACTCCAAAAAAGTCAAACCCTAATTTGACCCCAGACTAAAAAACCAACACTCCAAAATATCAGCTCTAGATCCAGTTCAGGAGCCTCTATTCGGTAAGATATAATCTTTTTCTATTTACTTTTTTGGCTCTCATTTCAAAATGACTAATCACACCCAACTTGATGAAAAGCTTGGTGAAGGTGAAAACTTCCGATTATGGAAGTATAGGACCTCTGTGATCCTTAAAGAAATTGACTTGGATCAGTATTTCAGTAAGGAAGTTCTAAGATCTAGAGAGAGATGAGACTAAGGATAGAACCAAGAGAATCATTGCATATTCTATTAAATATTGTCTCATCCCTCATGTGTCATCCTTGAAGAAACCAAAAGGAAGTATTTCATGGTATGACAAAGTAATCAAAGAAGAATAAGATATTGTTATAACCACCTTGAATGGCCTCCCAAGATCATGGGTTTCATTCATTCAAGGAATATCTTCCAAAAGGAAGTAATTACCTTCAGCAGACTCTGGGAAGAGTGCACACAAGAAGAAGCTCGAATCGTAGATCGAGAATAAAAGATGGGGAATGGAGATCAATCTCTCACAACACACACCAATAAAATCAAAAGGGGGCACTATCATCACATGAAAAGAAAGCATCATCACCAGAATCAGAAAGATAACCCTAGAATATTGTTGTAATATTACGGATCACATAGGGTTACCAATAATACACATCAATACAGACATACATAACATAGACAAGAGACAAGAACAAGTAAGTAGAATAACATATTATATTATAGAGAAAGGGTCCATACTGTTGGAATATAATCCGTCAGGATTATACGTTAGTGTACATAGTAGGAATATGAATAGTTACATAGGAAGGTGAAAAGGCTGGTTGGAAGATGAATCTCAACCACCATATGAAATGTATAAATGTATGCATTATCAATGGAATAGAATGGAATTCGGGAGTTATTATCCAATAGTGGTATCAGAGCTCCATAACTCCTACCTGCATGCCTGCCATTCTTCCTGCCAGACCTCCATTTTTCCCTTTGTCAATTCGTTTCAAACTGCCTTCCCATTGTCAGTCTACATTCGAACGTTTCTCCTACCATCCTGCATACATTCATTGTGTGCATTACAAGTCCGACCTACGTTGAGAATGAGGTGAAGATTCATGCCTTCATTCAGCTGCGTGGAGGTAAAATCCTTTTACAATTTTTGTTGCAATTGTTTGTGACTATTGGGAACTACAGAAACCCTAATTTCTACCCTAGAACTATGCATGGAGTTTAATTGGGAAGCCGTTCAGTGCAGAAGCCGTGTGTTTTCTCTGGAAAATTTCACATGTTGTATGTGAGTTCTAATATTGTATGAGAAAAGTGACTTCTTTGTTTGAATAATCTCTTGTATTGAGAACTCGTAGTGCTGTATTTTAAGAATTGAAGACTCCGTGAAGCATCTGATCTCTGCATTGAGACTGCATAAAGGGTGGAAACCCTAATCCTGCGAACTGGTGTGTTGTGTGTGCTGCGTTTTGAGAGTGAGACTCCTATCCTCCTCTGTCGTATTGTACTATGTGGAGATATTATTGAAGAAGACCAGCGTGAAGAGCATGTCGAATGCGACCTTGGCTTTGAGAGAAATGAGACTAGTGTAAAGAACAAGATGTTAACTGAGAATGTGACTGTGTCCTTGTACATGTTTTTGAATTCCCAGTGAATGCGCTAGTGCCTAGAGACTGGTGACTACTCCTCAGCTCGTATTGAAGACTGAAGCTATTGAAGATGCCTTGCTACTTTGTTGAATGATGAAGCTACTTGTATTCTGCTATTGAAACTGCCTTGTTATTGAAGCTGCTCATATTCTGCAGATTGTATTGAAGACTGAAGGTTGAAGTCGTCCTGCTGCTGCTAATCACTTAAATCTCGATGACTGAAGATCGTTTGTGGAGAGAGATCACTTTCATCAATTGCGTGGAGGATGGGTGCTATGAATTGAAGAGGCTGTGATTATTGTATTGGAGCACTGATTTTGAATGCACGTGTATGGAATTGTTATGTTTTCTCCTTTCAATTTGTATCTACGCTTTGAGCATGAATTTGTGACCATCACATGAGAAGCTTGTTGGTTGACTAAAGTTGAGACATGACCTTTATCAAATCACATGGCTGTAAGATTTATTTTGAATATTTTTGCATTGTTGCGACTACGTTGATGTGAAGACCGAGTTAAAAAAAACAGAAGACTGATGCGTTGTAGAATAAGAGCTGATAACTGAGGTGTTGAGGCTTGACCTCCTCATTCATGCTTTGTTGCAAGTTATCTTGACTTGTTATTGTTGGGGTCTCACTGCTGCGATCTCAAGAGTTCCAGACCATTGCTGCGACTTCAACATCAGGCTGAGAATTTGTTGAATACTGAGATTATGTAGTTGTGAAGTATTCTCAAGGAGCCGCGACCTCTCATCTCACTACGAGTTAAATCCATGACTCTCTGTGACTTGGAAGACTCCATTCTTGGTGTGTGCCATCCAAATGCTTGCTACGTGAACTATTGCTAGCTACGTGGACTCTATCTGCAAAGCGTGGGCTCTTCTAATTGAGTGTGGGCTCTTCTAATTGTTCCTACGACCTCTCTCAAGGAGCTATGTTGGTGTTCTTTGGTGTCTCTCAAGTTTGTAAGTGTGCTTCTATATATCTTGAGACATCTCTAATGAGGAGAAATATAATATAGTTTTGCAGTGAATTCAACCTTGATTTTGTAAGTGCTATCTATAGTATACAATATGACTGAACAAGAGATTAGGAGGCTATGATTGTATCTTGGTGTCATATCGTCAATGATGACAGAGTTTACCACTTTTTGTTTGTAAGCACCACAAGCTATTGCAGAGAATCATACCTGCATTGTGTAGAATAGTGCACATAGTTTATTGAAGAAGAGATTATCATTTTCTTTTACTATTTTTGTAAATAAGGTGGTAGAGACTTAGACCTACACCTTTACTCTTTTTTCTCCTATTGTTTTAGTTGCAAGATTCAATCACAGAAGATGCATTCTAGAGAATCACTTTGCTTTGATCAAAAAGCAAAGAATCACACCAAAGATCATCCCAAAGGAGAAAGCAATAAGAGAGGTAGAGGAAGAAGAAACTTCAGAGGTAGAGGAGGTAGAAACAACTCCAGCAAAAGATCATATTTGTAGTGCAAGCGTTGTGGAAAGACTGGACACATAGCAGATCAGTGTTGGGCTTCGTGGGACTCCATCAAAGACAGACATAACCAGAAGAAAGATGACAATAAGAACCAAGATGCTAGTAAATATTCAGATTCTGCTCATTGTATTGTTGCACATTGTAATCTTGGTATTAATGAATTGACTTCACTTTCATCTTACAAATATTGTTGGCTACTTGATACTTGTGCAACATCACACATGACTTTTAGAAAAGACTGTTTTGAAGAACTTAATGAAATAATAAATGGCATAGTTTACTTTGCATATAAGTCAAGTCTTAAACCAAAGGGAATGGGCACCATTCGGCTGAAGATGCCTGGATTCCCTGATTTCTTGTTGAAGAATGTTCTTTATCTTCCAGAGTTGTAGAGAAGCCTGCTGTCCTTGGTGGAGATTCGACGGCAAGGCCATTCCATCCACATGTTTGATGGAATCGTAGAAATAAGAAAGTCCTCTGACAACCAAGTCATCATGACTGGATACGAAGATGGGAAGCTGCTGAAGCTAAAGGGTTCGTCTGCAAGAGTTTAGAACTATGCCTACTTCTCTCAGCATGGAGAAGGTAATTTGTCATCAAGTTTATTGTGGCATGCAAGATTTGGTCATTTGAATTATAACAGTCTTCGTTTGTTGAGAAAGAATGGTGTATTTGGTTTGCCCACCATTCCCAAAGAGAAGAGAAAATGTGATGCATGTATATTAGGGAAACACAGTAAGCTGCCATTCCATGAATCTAATTTCAGAGCAAGTAGGAAATTAGAATTAGTGCATTTTGATTTATGTGGCCCAATGCCAACTCCTTTTGCAAATGGGAATAAGTATTTTATAACCTTTGTTGATGACTACTCAAGAATGAGCTGGATTTACACATTAAAGACAAAATCAAAAGCATTTCAAACATTCAAGGACTTTCATGCATTGATAGAAAAACAAGCACAATCTAAAATTGGTACACTTTGTACTGACAATGGGAAAGAATACACTTCAAATGATTTTGAAGATTATCTTCGCCAACATGGAATTGCAGATCAGACTACAGTTCCCTACAATCCTCAACAAAACAGTGTAGCAGAAAGAATGAACATAACCATAATGAATATGGTACGTTCAATGATGTTTTTTAAGAATGTAAAACTAATGTTTTGGGGTGATGCAGTAAAATGTGCAGCCTATTTGAGAAACAGAAGTCCCTCAAATGCTCTTGATAATAAGACTCCACATGAAATGTGGTTTGGCCATCTCCATTCAGTCAGGCATCTTAGAGTTTTTGGTTCCACCTGTTATGCCTTGATTCCAAAGGAGCAAAGAAACAAGCTTGGTGCTCGGAGCAGAAAATGCATTTTCTTGGGGTACGAAGAAAACTCCAAGGCATACCGTCTGTATGATGAGGTAAACAAGAAGTTTGTTATTTCCAGAGATGTCATTTTTCTTGAGACTAATAAAAATGACCAGTCCATTGAGAGACAACTTGATCATTTGGAAAAATATCCTCATCCAAAGAAATATTATGAAAATGAATATGAAATTCCAAACCTTGAAGGGGGGATTCCTATTCCGGATCAACCTTTGGAATTTCCATATGAAGCACCAACTCCCCCGCATGAAGAAGTTCCTGCTACTTCACCTGAACAAGAGATTCAACTGGATGATGTGACTAAGAGAATTGGAAGACTCTCAATCAATGATGAAGCACCACCAGCTGATCAACCAGGACCATCACGAAAGATTCCTAAATGGGCCACAAAGACACTTGAAAGTTTCCATCCAGATGAAGTTGGAAAGACGAGAACGAGAAGTTCAAAAATACATGAAGATGGAGGAGAAACAGATAATTCAGGTGATGACATGGATGTATCATTTGATTGTGAATTTAATTTATCTGCTAACTTTGAACCAACTTCCTTTGAAGAAGATTCTACTCAAGTTGAGTGGAAAGAAGCTATGCAGAATGAGTATGATGCACTCATGAAGAATGGAACTTGGAAGCTGGTTGACCCTCCAGTTGGAACCAAACCAATTGGCTACAAGTGGGTGTACAAGAACAAATACAGATCAGATGGCTCACTTGACAAGCACAAAGCGAAGCTTGTAGCAAAAGGCTATGCATAGAAGGAAGGAATTGACTATGAAGAAACGTTTTCTCCTATAGTAAAATGGGCTACCATCCGTACCTTACTCTCTTTAGCTGCTCAGAATGGGTGGAAAGTTCATCAGATGGATGTGAAGACTACTTTCTTGAATGGAGACTTGAAAGAGAATGTCTTCATGTATCAGCCAGAAGGCTTTGTTCTGAAAGGAAAAGAACAAACGGTATGCAATCTTGTCAAATCCTTGTATGTCCTAAAACAAGCGCCTCGCACATGGTATGAAAAATTAACTGAGCATCTTTTGAAGTTAAATTTCGAACATTTTGATCTTGATGATGCAACACTATTTATAAAGAAAGTTGGAAGATCTGT
>LPNX010422147.1:228048-412850 GCA_001517045.1 Pseudotsuga menziesii
GTCAAGACGTTGGACTCAAGTACTCTAAATTGGATGACTTCAAACTTATTGGGTACTCAGACTTAGATTTTGATGGCGATAAGGAGACATGAGTATCAACTTCTGGATACACTATGAGTCTTAGATCAGCAGCTGTCTCATGGAGATCATGCAAACAGTCAGTTTTGGCAGATTCAACAACAGAAGCAGAATATGTGGCTGCAGCTGAAGCAACGAAAGAAATAGTATGGCTCAGGAAGATACTTGAATATTTGCAAGAAAAACAAGAGAAATCCACTCCATTATTGATCTACAATACTTCTGCAATCAAGCTGGCTAAGAATCCCAGATTCTGTGATCGAACCAAACACATCAACACAAAGTATAATTTGATTCGACATCATGTAGAGGCCAAGACAGTCCATCTTCGACATTGTTCCACAAATGATCAAGTTGCAGACATCTTCACCAAAGCACTTGGACGAGAAAAGTTTGAAAGATTCAGAAACATGCTCGGACTTACTAACACCCCTTTGGATTAAGGGGGGGATTGTTGGAATATAATCTGTCAGGATTATACGTTAGTGTACATAATAGGAATATGAATAGTTACATAGGAAGGTGAAAAGGCTGGTTGGAAGATGAATCTCAACCACCATATGAAATGTATAAATGTATGCATTAGCAATGGAATAGAATGGAATTCGAGAGTTATTATCCAACACATACAATACAGAGAACTGAACCAAGTTCTCATTTGGCTCAACAGCCTAACATATATGATTTACAAACATTTACAAATAACTACCTGTCGGTTCACTCAACCGACACGACCTTAGGTGGTCAACCTAAGCTCTCATTTGTCGGCTAACTGACTTAGTCAGCTAATCAACTAAGTTGGCTATTGTTCAAGTTAGAATACCGAATTGCTCCTCCAACATCTACCCCATGAACAAAATGTTTCTTCCTCTTGAAGAAACAGGGAGGTACCAAAATTTCTTTGTCTGTCTAAGTAGTTATTCTTGTGCTTGATCTTAATGGGCTGTGAAGTCTGATGGTTGGTCTTTTCTGTACGCAGACTTCAAGAATTTCTTTGTTTAGTTTCATGCTACTGTAAACTATAGGATAGTCCATTCCATCATCTCCTAGCTGAGTTAGGATTTCTCCTATTCCTAGACCTGATGCGTCGATGTGAACATGAAATTTGATTGACCAGTTTGGAAACCTTAGGATAGGTGCTTCAACTAGCTTTCTTTTTAGTTTTTTGAATGATACGTCACACTCCTCTGTCCAATTAAATTCCTGATCATCTCTTAGCAATTCTTCCAATGGGTATGTCATGTGTGAATAATGTCTTATGAATTTTCTATAGTATCCTGTATGACCAAGTAGTACCCTGACTTGTTTTGGATTCATCGGGGGTTTTAAGTCGAGGATGATTTTTATTTTTGCAAAGTCAACTTTAATACCTTCTTTATAGATGATATGCCCTAATATTATTCCTATAAGAGTTAAAAATATGCACTTCTTGATGTTTAGCAATAGTTGGATTTGTCGACATCGTTCCAACATAAGTCTTAGCCATTTACAATGGTCCTTTAGTGTAGAGTATATTTTCCAATCATCGAAATATAATGCCATTGTTTTGTAAATGCACTCCTAAAATGTTTTAACCACAATCCTTGAAAAGACTGCAGGTGCATTTTTAAGTCCAAAAGGCATAACCCTGTAAGCAAATGAGCCAAATTCATATACAAATGTTGTCTTTTTCTGATCTTCTTTGGTTATTGGTACTTGATTATAACCTGAGAATCCATTTGTAAATGAATAGCATTCATGTCCTACCATGTCGTTTAAGATTTCATCTGCATAAGGAGTTGGAAATGGGTCTGTTAATGTAACTTTATTGAGTTCTCTAAAGTCGACACAGATCCTTAGTTTGGGTGGATCATGTTTCTTTGGTTGAACCACCATTGGACTTGCCCATTCTGATTGGTCAATGGGGTAGATGATTCTTGCTGCAAGCATGTTATCAATCTCTTTCTTGACTATCTCTTTGTATTTGTGAGCTAGTTTATATGGTTGTTTCTTGACAGGTAGAACATCAGTTTTTATGTCGATCTTCATTTCGCCCATTTCATGTACTAGACCTTTAAGATCCTTATAGTCTCTAGCAAATACATCCTGAAATTATTTCAGTAGGTTTGTAATCTCTGCTGTTTGTGCTTTAGAGCAGTAGTCTCCAATTTTTGCTATTTTTGGTCGATCATCATTTGATATGTCGACTTCTCTAGTTTTTATTTTAGCATCTAGCCATTCTAGTGCTTTAGCTTCATTGATTGGTTGACTTCCTTCCTTAAACTGTGATAATGTGGCAGGGAAGTCTGCTATAGTCATTCTGTCATTATCCTCCTTGTCAGTTGTTTCAATTTTGAGTACTATGCGAATATATTTGGTCATTTTGACATGATTTGATTTCCATCTAAAACTTTTCCCTTCCGACTTTTCATTTTCCAACTGTAGTATTTTTTACTCCGGTATTGTCCCGGTTTGTATATTGTTATAGTTTATTGTCGGTTGATTGTCCCTTAGGGTTTTGTTTTCTGTCGGTTGTATGAATGCTTTGATCTATTTTGCAGTGTTGACCAAATTCTCATTTTGGGGTTCAAAGTTGAAATCTTTGATAAAATTTTCTTTAAGTTCATGCCATAGAAATGTTTCACCCCGGGATTCTTCCATCTTGTACCATTTTTTTGGTAAGTTGGTGAGTGTTGATGGAAATAAGTGTGGCCATGTACATTCATCCTTATATCCCAGTATTCTCCATTCTTTTTCGCATATCTTTATATGGTTTTCTGGATCTTGTCCTTGGGTAAATATAGGTATCTGAGCCTGGTTGGTTAGCTTCTTTCCGACAAACCTTTCTACAAAATAAGTCGAAGCTGTTGTCCATGTCTATAGTCTTTACTGATAGGTATCCCACCATCTAGCATCTTGTCCTATAAAAGTTTCTACTAAAATTTGTAGTCGGCCATGTTCACCAATGTTCCTAGATACTTGCTCTATATGCATAACTGGTGATTCTCTTTCTTTATACCTTGGGATTTTTGTGGTATTTATATTTGTTGGTTGTAATGTAGGATATTCCCTAATTTTCTTTTCAAATATTTTTGGGATGCTGGACACCACAAAGCATTGTTTGACTGGTTTCTTCTGTACTTTTTAAATAGTCCAGCATCCTCTTACTTTTGTTTCATAGTTTTCAACCTCCCAATCATATAGTTCTGCATCTGAATTGTATCCTACAGAGTCCTGGTTTCCTAAGTAAAGTTCACCATATGTATTAGGTTATGTGTAATCTTCATTATTCTATATCTGATATAGTTGTCGGATGTTAACTTCTTCATCAATTGGTTCTATCCAAGGTTCTCCCTAGGATGGATGAATAGGTACTATGAATTTTTGTCCATTCCCCTTTAATTTGATTCTTTCTTTGTCCAAGGATATCGAGGCTTTCATTTTTCTCCCCCAAGGTCAACCTACTAACGCTGGGAAGGAACTAGATCCTTCCTTAGGGTTAATAATTTCGAAGTTGACTTTAGTCGATATACCTTTTATCGTTGTGTCAACATTTTTCCAAACTCCAATAGGTTCAATTAGGCCTTGGTCTTCCAGTTTTAGGTATATGCCTGATTCATATAATCAAGGTCTACCTAACTGATCCCATGTGTCTCGAGTCATAATATTTACCTGTGATCTAAAATAGAGTACAACTTGTCGGACATGGCATCCTTCAATTTCCAAGTCGACAAGTGGGTCGGCATCACTTTTATATTTTTGTTTTAAGCTGCATATATTCTTTGTTTTTTTTTCGGTGTTTTTGTTGTGTTTAATTTTATACAGTAAGTCGATGAATTGTGATATTGTTTTATCTTTTTGTACCAACTATATTAGCTCTTTTACTGTGTCCTATTTATTATCATCTTCTTCTTCCCGTCGAGCAAATTCTCTAAATATATTTGTTGCATCTTTATATATTTGTTTTTCTTTAACTGGGTCAGGATAAACATTTTTTTCTTTTATCTTGCTTATTTGGGGGTTATCATTCCCAGTTTTTGTTCCTTGTCAGGTTACGATATGTAAATTATTTGTATTGATAATATCATGTTTTTGCACACATGACATGACATTAGCATTCTTCTTTTTATTTATTTTTTCAAGCATAATAGGGCAATCCTCTAATGAGTGATCCGCTACACCACAATTAGTACAAAATTTTAGGTCAGTCCTATCCTTGTATGGATAGTTTGCATGTCGTTGTCCTTACTTGTAACATGTGAAACATTGGATGGGACGACGTGGTCGGTTGTCTCGATTCCCTAAGAATTGACCTCAACTTCCATAGCCTCTACGTCGGTTGTCAAATCGGCGTTCGCACTGACGACCTTCATAACTTTGATTATTTTGGTCGTTTTGCTCACTGTTTTGTGCAACTGTGTTAGTCTGATATACTACCTGATAATTTTGTCAATTCTTTAGATTCAGGTGGCAGTCAGAGGTGTTGTGATTTTTAGTTTCACAGATTGTGCACCATGATGCTTTGCCATTCTTCATGTTGAATGGGAAATCTTTTATGGTATGTTCTCCATGCTCCTGGTAGATGTCACAAACATTTTGTTTGCACAAATCAAACATCTTGTTAGATAATATCCTATCGGCAGTTATCCTTTGAATGTTTGGTCATCAAGCACTTCGTTCACCAAATATCCTGACTCTTAAGGTTTAGCTCTTTTAGAGATTTCTACATGATCTCAAGCTATTCTTCCAGATTGTGATCCGTGGAGTATGTTGGAATGTCTTCATCCATTTCTACTTATAGAGCTTTTGTGAGCGCATCTTCATAAGTTTTGAATGTCTCTAGACTAATGTGTCGATGAATATTCTATGACAGACCTGTAAGAAACCACTAGATTAATAGTTTCTCATCAATGACATAATCCAACTGGTTGAGAAGGTCTTTCCAGTGTTTGTCATAGTCGCGGACAGTTTCTCCTAGCTTTTGTGATGTTGTCTTTAATTTCTTTGCTGCCAGATGTTTTGCATCTGGAGTTTTAAAGAATGATAGAAATTGTGCTTTGACTTTGGCTTTTGTTACTCGTGGGGTTCTCTCAGAAAATTTCATATACCAAGTTAATTCCCTTTTCCTTAAGGCACCGACAAACTGCGCCATCTATCTGGCTTCATCAATAACTTGGTTGGCCTCCCAAGTCGACTCACAGATGAACCAATGTCATTTGGGGTCCTCATCGCCCTCATATAGAGGGATGTGTGCTGTCATGTGACCCATGTTGGAGTCACTATCACTGTCTTCCTTAGGAGGTGGCGGTGGTGAGGGTGGTGGTGGGGATAGTGGGTTATTTTTTTTATTCTTCTATGTAGAACTATTGTCGACATAACTCTCATTTCCATTTGTATTTGGCAGGGGGGGTGCTCCTTCAGGTGTCAGGTAAAGTAAGTGGATACTCTGGTTGGAGGGTAATGCTTGAAGCGTGACCCAATTTCCTTCTTCTGGTCGACGGATAATTAGATGATTATCATCGTTTCTCTCATCGTCTAGTCAGCTCCAAATACCAAAGTCACCAGCTCCTAGTCTGAGGTCATCTTCAATAATTGTTTGTATCTTGGTACTCGGATTCATCGGAGATAGAGGTCTTACCTTCTGGGGGACTTCTAATTTGAGAGATTCTTGCTGCTCTATCCACAAATATTATTCCATAGGGGATGATTCTTCTTCCACACCTTCCTCATGTCAGTCATGACTTGACTCTGGCGGACTTCTCTCTTGGTCTGTCACCCTAGTGCTCATTCCTCTTTGCAATGCTATGGCTCTTTCTCTTCTCTCTTCGCTTCTTTACAGCCTCTTCTCCCTCTCTATTTTCTTAAATTTTTCGATACCTTTATGTGATACTGTCCTTTTTATTTCCATTTTAGGCCGACTTCTCATTGTTGGTGAATGGTTTCTCTTTAGTCGACTAGAATCCTCTCCACTTTACCCTGACATACGACCAACTACCCCCCCATTGCCTACCCGACGCTTTAGAAAGCCTAGATAGTTCTGTTCACTTGCTTAGAAAGTATTCCCACTCCCTTTCAGCAATGAATTTCTCCCACTTCTTTTGATTCTCCACCCAGTTATTCTTTTGTGGTGGTTTGCATAGTAATGGACAAGGTTCAACAATATGACCTACTCCTTTCTCAATCAGAAATTTGAACAGTAAGGTCGATAAGGAACACAAGAATTGTTCGGTGAGGTCTGTGTAGAATTTATTAGGGATAGTTTCCACCGAAGTTATTTCCTCTATGGATTGCTCCTCGCAGAATTCATTGGCGATCTTTTCGAACCACTCCGACAGGTTTGTTCTTCCCCCTTGAATCAATTTGTCTAGTAGCTGTTGGTCTTTAATCGCTTCTGGCTTTTTCATCCAGGAGTTTCTTTAAAAGCTAGGGCACTAATTCTACAAACTTCTCATGAGTCTCGGTAAATAACCTTTCTTTTGCTTGAGTAGTTGTTAATCTGTTTCTTCATGTGTAATTTTGCAAGTATTTTGCTATTTTATGTTCCCACCAGTCCTTAATCTCTTGTTCTGATATCATCTTCTTGTATACATTTCATACATGTACTACTGGCAATAGAACCAATGTTGTAATCTTACAGATCACATAGGGTTACCAATAATACACATTAATACAGACATACATAACAGAGACAAGAGACAAGAATAAGTAAGTAGAATAACATATTATACTATAGCAAAAGGTTCCATACAATACAGAGAACTGAACCGAGTTCTCATCTGGCTCAACAGCCTAATATATATGATTTACAAATAATTACAAATAACCACCTATCGGTTCATTCAACCGACATGAACCTAGGTGGCCAACCTAATCTCTAATTAGTCGGCTGACCAACTTAGTCAGCTAATCGACTTAGTCGGCTATCGTTCAAGTTGGCATACCAACTTGCTCCTCCAACAAATATATAGAAGATATCTATTTAATGTCAGATGCTACACATGTGATGAGAAGGGACACTTCTCCATCTATTTCCCCAGAAGTAGAGGTGGCTCCGACAAGAAGAAGAATAACAAAAGACGACATCATGCTCACACTGCAGAGGATAATGAACCTCCCAGGAAGAGAGTCAAATAAGGAAGTGACATTCTTCGAGCGATGAATAGTATGTTTTGATTTCTGCCCTCATAGAAACTATTACTCATGGAAGCAATGATTGGATATATATAGTGGGGATTCCAAGTGTATAACGGGATTAAAACGATCTTTTGTGAACCTATCCGAACATGAGTCACCCCACAAAGTGAAACTCAAGGATGACTACCAGTATCCTATAAAAGGAAGTGGTGAAGGCTCATATAAGCGAGACTCTGTAAAGTATATCAAGATAAAAGATGTATTATTTTTACCAATACTAAAGAAGAATCTTCTCTCCATATCTACATTGGATGTAAAAGGCATGGGGGTTGCATTTGTAGATGGCCAAGTTCTTATGTGGCCAAAGGGAAAGACCATAGATGATGCAGTAGTGATTGGAGAGCAAGAGGGAGGCTTATACAAATTAAAGGGCCAACCAAAACAAGATTTGGTCCATGAATGAGTAGAGCAGAGTGAACTTTGGCATAGAAGGTTTGCACATGTACACTATAGGGAACTACCACTTGCAAGAAAAGTTGTTGAAAGTATTCCATAACTCCAAGACAAGCATGAAGGAATTTACAAACGATGTTTGGAAGGGAAAAAACACAAAGAAGACATTTCCAAGTAATGAGGGAAATTCAAAAGGAATCTTGGAAATTATCCATTCCAAGGTATGCGGTTCGATGTCATCCATTTCATTATGTGGGTATGTATATTATGTTTCTTCATTGACGATTTTTCTAGGAAGACATGGATATATTTCTTGAAAAGCAAGGATGAAGTATTCAGTAAGTTCAAAGAATTCAAATCCTTGATCGAGAACTAGAAAGAGAAGAAAATCAATACCTTTCGATCAGGCAATGGCGGAGAATTCACATAAGATGAATTCAAGGAATTACGCAGAGAGTCATGGATTAAGAGGGAGTTGATCACTCCATATAATCCAAAACAGAATGGAGTTGCAAAAAGGAAGAATAGAATGATTATGGAAGCAACAATGGAAATGCTTCATGATCAGGATCTTCCTATTCATCTATCAGAAGAAGCTGCTAGGACATCAGTGTATGTACATAATCATACTAAACATAGAGTACTTGAGAACAAGACACCATGAGAAACTTTATTTGGAAAGAAACAAGAAGTCATCCATGTTAGAATATTTGGTTTCCCGGTGTACATACACATTCTGAAAGAAAAGAGAACGAAGTTAGATCCTTCAGGAAAGAAGGGATATTTGTGGGATATAGTGAAAGCTTGAAGGCTTACATAATATATTTCCCAGGATTTAAGAAGTTCGACATCAACAAGGACATGAAATTTGACGAAGACTTGACTCACAACAAATACAAAAATATACCTATTGAAGACATTGAAGAAACAAAAGTAACGAGGATCTGAGATACAAAAAGGAATGAAGCAACTCCAGAAGAAGATCGAGAAATGGAAGAACCTCAGGAACTTGTAGATCCACCCCATGAGAATAATTCTTACAAGAGGAAACCAGCATGGGAACGAGAAGCTATCCTAGGTGTAGAAAGATATGGTGCTCCAGAAGGAATACACAGAGAAAGGAAGAGACCCAGGCCATATTCTAGTTATGTAGCCCTGCTATGTGACATCATTGATAAAGAACCTTCCAACTATGAAGAAGCGGCAAAAAACAAAGAACGAAAGGATGCGATGATCGAGGAGTACGACTTTATCATGAAGAATGATGTCTATGATGTGGACCCAAGACCAGAAGGGAAGTCTATTTTGACTTCCAAGTGGATATACAAGATCAAGCATGCTGCAGATGGAAATATAGAGAAATATAAAGCAAGATTTGTGGTGCATGGATTCTCCCAGAAGGAAGGTATAGATTATTAGTATACTTTTGCACATGTATCTAGATACACTTCCATCAGAACAATACTTTCTTTGGCTGCAGTGATGAAATGGAAGATACACCAAATGAATGTTAAGACAATGGAAGATACACCAAATGAATGTTAAGATACACCAAGTGTATGTGGAGAAGCCACTTAGATTTGAGACACATGATAGGGAGACTCATGTGTGCAAATTGAAGAAGGCCTTGTACAGTTTGAAACAGGAACCCAAGATGTGGTACTATACGATTGACAACTTCCTGACTAGTGTGGGCTTTACCAAGAGTAAAGCATATTCCAACATTTACTACAAGGTTGAGGAAGGGAACCCAGTGATACTTCTACTACAGGTAGATGAACTATTTGTGACAGGTAAGGATGGGTTGATTGCTGACATGAAGAGGAAGCTTGTTTCTAAGTTCAAGAGGAAGGACTTGGGTATGATGCACTAATTTCTAGGCATTGAGGTGTGGCAAAGTGTGGATGGAATCTTCCTTGGACAACGGAAGTATGTAGTGGAGATCCTAAAGAGGTTCGAGATGATGGACTGCAAGGCCATGGCCACACCTATGGCATCGAACCTAAAGCTATTGAGTGACGCTTCATCAAAATCAGTTGATTCCATGATGTATTGTCAAATGATTGGATCCTTAATGTACCTGATGAATATGAGACCAAATATATTTTTTGTTGTGAGAACATTGAGAAAGTTCCTGACGGATCCGAGACATGTTCAGCTAATTACTGCAAAGCATATTCTGAGGTACATGAAGGGTAAATTTGATTATGGGCTCAAGTATGATGTGAACCAAAAGATTAACTTGGAAGGTTATGTGGATTCGGATTTGATAGGAAGAGCACTTCGGGGTGCTAGTTTAGTATGGGACCAGGAGTCATATCTTGGTTTAGCAGAAATAAGTCTTGCATGGCACTGAGTATAGCTGAAGCAGAGTATGTCGTAGCTTGTTCGGCTAGTTGTGAGGTAGTATGGATAAGGAAGCTAATTTATTATTTGTTTGATCTCCAGTTGGATTTTATTTGTATATATTGCGACAACCAGAGTTGTGGTGTTCCATGACAAGTTGAAGCATATTGAGATCAAGTATCACTATATCAGGGATATGGTGTAGAGAGGAATAGTGAAGCTCCAATATGTTGTGACAGACGAGCAGATAGTCAATGTATTGACCAATCCATTAGCCAGAGTGAATTTTGAGTACTTTAGAGAGAAGCTTGGTGTTCTTTAGATCAAGTTTCCTCCCAATGGGAAGTAATGATTCTAGAAGACATAGATACACATGATCCTTTTTGACATGGTGGCTGACTAGGTCCTCCCATGGTCATTGATGTAAGTGCTGGAGCCTTTCCAACATGGTGGCAGTCTAGGTCCTCCCATGGTTGTTGATGTAAGAGTTGGAGCCTTTTCGACATGGTGGAAATTTAGGTCCTCCCATGGTCGTTGATGTAAGTGCTGGAGCCTTTTCGACATGGTGGAAAGCTAGGTCCTCCCATGGTCGTTGATGTAAGAGATGGAGTCTTTCTGACATAGTGGAAGGCTAGGTCCTCCCATGGTCCTTGATGTAAGTGCTAGAGCCTTTTCGACATGGTGGCAGGCTAGGTACACCCATGGTCATTGATGTAAGTGTTGGAGCCTTTTCGACATGGTGGCAGGCTAGGTCCTCCCATAGTTGTTGATGTAAGTGTTGGAGATATTCCAACATGGTGGCATGTTGGTCCTCCCATGGTTGTTGATGCAAGTGTTGGATCCTTTCCGACATGGTGGCAGGTTGGTCCTCCCATGGTTGTTGATGTAAGTGCTAGACCCTTTCCAACATGGTGGTAGGTTGGTCCTCCCATGGTCATTGATGTAAGTGTTGGATCATTTGCAACATGGTGGAAATATAGTCTGTTATATTTTTAACATTAAGCTAGCATTATATTAGGATATTTAATTGAGAGAGTAACAAGAACATCAATCAAACACAAGAGATAATGAATACCGTGTTTTTCCTTAGGGAAATCATAAATGGAGAAAACCCCACAACTTCCTCAGAGATAGAATCATCACCAAAAGTAAAACTCCAAAACAGTAAGATGATCTCCCGACAGCAGTAACCTCTTTCTTTCTTGCCCCAGTGTCTTCTTCTTCCTTAGCTATGCGTTACAACTGAGTGTGAGTGAGTGTGTGATAAACAGAGAGGCTAGCTCTCTATTTATACTAATTCCTGACTTGACAAAACCCTACTAGGTCCAAATTATCTAGGAGAGTCTAATAACCCTAGTTCCCTGGAACTACGGGGAATTTAACCCTTGACCAATAGGAGGGTTACCCACAATGACTTGACATGACTTGTTTACATTATAGAACCTCCTGATAGGAACATCAGGGCATGACATGACTCAAGTAAATTACTGACACATCCCAGAATAAACATTGAGTTAAAATACATAAGAAATACAAGTGAATACATTCCAAAGTTACAATTACATTAACACTCCCTCTTAACTAGGAAGGTATTCTCTCAACACAATTTATCAGCACAAGTCTTCTTCTCTATATCATTTGGATCATCATCGAGTCCTCGTCATCTTCAAGTCATCTTCATCATCGGATCTGGATCATCACTCGATCTGGATCATCATCACTAGATCTGGGTCATCACTCGATCTGGATCATCACTGGATCTGGATAATCACTTGACATCATCACTGGATCTGGATCATCACTAGACATCATCATTGGATCTAGATCATCACTCGATCTAGATCATCACTATTGGATCATCATCACTAGATCATCATAGGTTCTATCTCATGATTATTCTTGTCACAAGAAGTTCTACAGAGCCAGCCTTTTTTCATGCTGGTTGTAGGCCTAGCCTCCATGTAGGTCTTCTTCAGCGCTTATATCTGACCCTAAGTCAGAATGGCCTACCTAGCACTTACATCTGACCATGAGAGGAACACATCCAACACCATGTCAGAAAGACATGCCCAAAACTCACATTTGACCATGATAGGAACCAATCTAGTCATGCTAGAAAGGCCCAACACTTACATTCACCAACATGATAGGACACAACTACTATCATTTGTGAAAAGGCACATCACTCACATTCACCAACATGATAGGACACACCTACTATAATCTGTAAAAAGGCTCAACACTTACAACCACCAGCATGATAGGACACAACTACTATCATATATGGAAAGGCATAGCACTCACATCCAGCAGCATGGTAGGACACACCTACTACCATCTGTGGAAAGGCATAGCACTTACAATCACCAGCATGGTAGGACACACCTACTACCATATGTGAAAAGGCGCAGCACTCACATCCACCGGCATGATAGGAAACACCTACTATCATCTATGGAAAGTCTATGCACTTACATCTGATCATGTGGGAACCAATCCCTCAATCACATCAGAATGGCTCTCAGTCTGAGACTGGGGATTCTTGGTAACTGAACAGGTGCCTCCATTCAAAGAATGGAAACAACCCTTATATCTGATCAAGTGGGAACACATCCCTCAATCACATCAGAATGGCCATGCATTCACATCTGATCATGTGAGAACACATCTCATAGTCATATCATAATGGTCGTTAGTCCTAGACTGAGTATTCCTAGTAACTGACTAGGAACCTCCATTCCAAGAATGGCAATAGACGTTATATCTGATCATGTAGGAACCAATCCTACAGTCATATCAGAATGGCCAACACTCACATCTGACATGGAAGGAACCAATCCTCTCACCATGAAAGAATGGCTCAGCCCTTATATCTAACCATGGAAGGAACCAATCCTCTCACCATGTCAAAATGGCTCAAGGACTCATCACTTCCCCTTGGAAGGAACCACGATCTAGAGAACACCAAGCTTCTCCCTGAAGTACTCAAACTTCACTCTGGCTAATGGCTTCATCAACACATCAGCTATCTGTTCGTCTGTCACAACATATTGGAGCTTCACTGTTCCCCTCTACACCATATCCTTGATATAGTGATACTCGATCTCGATTTGCTTCGACTTGTCATGGAACACCGGGTTCTTCGACAAATTCACACAACTATAGTTGTTGCAATATATACAAGTAGCATCCAACTGGAGATCAAATAAATCAGACAGTAGATTCCTTAGACATACTATCTCACAACTAGCTGAACAAGCTGCGACATACTCTGCTTCAGCTGTACTCAGTGCCACACAAGATTGTTTCCTACTAAACCAAGAGATCACACCTGATCCCATATTGAAGCAACACCCTGAAGTGCTCTTCTCATCGATGGCACTTCCTGCCCAATCTAAATCAACATGACCCTCTAGGTTAATATTCTGACTCGCCTCATACTTGAGCCCATAATCAACTGTACCCCTTAGGTACCTCAGAATATTCTTTGCAGCAATCAAGTGAACATGTCTTGGATCTGTCAGGAACTGGCTCAAAGTGATCACAGCAAAGCAGGTATCTAGTCTCGTGTTCGTCAGGTTCATCAAGGACCCAATCATTTGACAATACATCGTAGCATCAACCGCTTCTGATGAAGCATCACTCAATAGCTTCAGGTTCAATTCCATAGGTGTGGTCATGGCCTTGTAGTCCATCATCCCAAACCTCTTCAGGATCTCTACTACATACTTCCCTTGTCCGAGGGAGATTCCATCTGCATTCTACCACACCTCCATGCCTAGAAAATAATGCATCATACCCAAGTCCTTCATTTCTAACTTGGTAGCAAGCTTCCTCTTCATATCAGCAATCAAACCATCCATACTTGTTACAAACAGATCATCTACATACAGTAGGAGCGTCACTGGGTTGCCATCTTCAACCTTGTAGTAAAGGTTGGAATTTTCTTTACTCTTGGTAAAGCCCAAACTGGATAGAAAGATGTCAATTCTACCGTACCATGTCTTGGGTGCCTGTTTCAAACTGTATAGGGCTTTCTTCAATCTACACACATGAGACTCCTTGTCATGTGTCTCAAAACCAAGTGGCTGCTCCACATACACTTCTTCTTCTACTACACCATTCAAGAAAGCAGTCTTGACATCCATTTGGTGTATCTTCCATTTCATTACTATAGCCAGAGCAAGTACTGATCTGATGGAAGTATATTTGGCTACAAGTGTAAAAGTTTCTTCATAATCTATTCCTTTTTTCTGGGAGAAACCACGACAACAAATCTTGCTTTATATTTTTCTATGCTACCATATGCAACATGCTTGATCTTGTAGATCCATTTGGAAGTTACAACAAACTTCCCTTCTGGTCTTGGGACAACATCCCAAACATCATTCTTCATGATCGATTGATACTCTTTGATCATAGTATCCTTCCATTCTTTCCGTTCTGTCACTTCTTCATAATTGGAAGGTTCTTTATCGATGAAATCACACAATAAAGCTACATATCTGGAGCAGGATCTGGTCCTCTTTCTTTCTCTATGATTCTCTTCTGGAGCTCCATATCTTTCCACACCTTGGATAGCTTCTCATACCCAATAAGGTTTCCTCTTGTGAGGGTTCTTCTCTTGAGGTGGATCTATAGTTTCTTGAGGTTCTTCAAATTCTTGATCTTCTTCTTGAGTTTCTTCACTCATGGTTGTATCATGAATTTTGGGTGCTTCTACTTCTTTAGCTTCTTTAGTAGGTCTCTTTCTAGATTTGTTGTAAGCTGAGTCTTCATCAAATGTCACATATCTGCTGATGTCGATCTTCTTGAATCCTGGGAAGTATATTCTATAAGCCTTCGAGCTTTCAGAGTATCCCATAAATATACCCTTCTTTTCTGAAGGATCTAATTTTTTCCTCTTCTCTTTTGGAACGTGTATGTACACTGGACAGTCGAATATTCTAGTTTCTTGTTAGAAAATACTTCTTCAAGTGTCTTGTTCTTGAGTACTTCGTGTGGAGTATGGTTCTGTACATACACCATTGTTCTGGCAGCGTCTGCCCATAGATGCATAGGAAAATCTTGATCATGAAGCATTTCTCTTCCAGCTTCCATGATAGTTCTATTCTTCCTTTCTGCAATCCCATTATGTTGTGGATTATATGGAGTGGACAACTCCCTCTTAATCCCCAAGTCTTTTCATAACTCTTTTAATTCATTTGATGTGAATTCTCTGCCATTATCTGATCGAAAGGTCTTGATCTTCTTTTCTGTGTGATTCTTGATCAAGGCTTTGAATTACTTGAATTTGCTGAATACTTCATCTTTGTTCTTCATGAAGTATATCCATGTCTTCCTAGAAAAATCATCAATAAAACAAACATAATATACATACCCTCTTAGTGAACTTGATGACATTGGACTGCATACATCGGAGTGGATGATTTCCAAGATTCCTTTTGCTTTTCTCTCGCTACTTGGAAATTTCTTCTTTGTGTTCTTTCCTTTTGCACACCCTTTGCAGATCCCATGATGTTTTTCTTGAATTTCTAGAAGACCTTCAACAAATTTGCTTGCAAGTGGTAGTGCTCTGTAATGCACATGTGCAAGCCTTCTATGCCAAAGTTCATTTGGCTCTACTATGTCATGGACCAAGGCTTGTTCTAGATGGCCCTTCAATTTGTATAGACCTCCTTCTTGTTCCCCAATCACTACTGCATCATTAATAGTCTTTCCCTTTGGCCACATGATGAATTGACCATCTATAAATGCAATCCTCATTCCTTTTGCATCTAATGTAGATATGGAGAGGAGGTTCTTCTTTAGTCCTGGTACAAACAATACTTCCTTCATTGTCATAGACTTTCTAGAGTCTAGCTTGTAGGAGGATTTCCCACTACCTTTTATTGGATACTGGTAGTCTACTCCGAGCTTCACCTTGTGAGGTGATTCATGTTCTGATAGTTTCAAAAAGGATTCCTTGAATCCTGTCATATGTTTGGAAGCCCCACTTCCCCACTGTCTATAAGCCAATCATTGTTTCCATGAGTAATATTTCCCATGAGAGAGGAAATCAAAACATATTCTTCATCACTTGAAGAATATTCACTTTCATATCTGGTTCTCTTTGTGGAAGGTTCATCATCCTCTGTAGCATGAGCATGATGTCTTCTCTTTTTCCCTTATTCTTGTGAGAGACATTTTTGTTTCTAGGACATTCTCTAGCACAATGTCCTTTCTCGTCACATGTATAACATCTGATTCTAGACAAATATTTTCTAGCATTATCTTTATGAAAGGACTTACCTCTGGGGTGATGAGAACTTCTTCTGGTTTTCTTGGAGTGTACTATGAGAGCTTGATCTTCACTTCCCATATTTTCTTCTCAAGCTGCTATTCGAGCTTCTTCTTGAGAAAATTCTTCCCATAGTCTGCTGAACTTGACTAACTTCTTTCTGGCATAGATTCCTTGAATAAAGGAGTTCCATGATCTAGGGATACCATTCATGGTAGTCATTAGAATCTCTACATTCTCTACATCTTCATGTATTGCTTCCAGCTGTTCCTTGATCTGAGAGACTCTTGTAAAGTAAGACTGGATGGTCTTTGCATTTTGGATCTTTACATTCTTCAGTTGGTTTCTCAGAGTCATCTTCTGGTTTATGTTCTTCCCTTCAAACAATTTGGTTAGGGAATCAAACATAGCTTTAGGTGTCTTTAGGGAGGACACCTATGGTATGAGGTGATCCTTAATTGAATCAGCAATAATCCTCTTTGCCATAACCAATTTCTTCTTTTGTAAGGCCTTAGCCTCATCTCCCTCTGGAACTGGAACCTCCTCATTGATATAGGAGCCCAACTCATTTTCTTCCAGGACCAGGGAGATCCTATACTTCCAGGCTCAGAAGTTATCATCTCCCTCAAGATTTTCATCAAGATTGGTATGATGAGACTTCTTAACTGAGAACCTCAAATGGAAATACAAAAGACTCTAGATCTTACCAGGTCAAGATATCGGATCTCGATTTGGAGCTGAAATTCTGCAGTGCTGGTTCAGGAGCAAATTAGGGTTTTTATTTTTCATAGTTCTATCCAACCAAATGCTTTGATATTGATATCTAAACATTGATTTTGAGGAGGAGACCAATCCAAGCCTTGGCTCACTGAAAAATTCCACTTCTGTGGAAAGCCCTAATTTTTGGCAGCAGTGTCAGGTCCAAAACTGAAAAAACTCGGAATTGGATTTTGCTTCAGCAGAAAGATGTGCCCTAGGGAGGAGAGTTATTCCAAGATTCTTTTGCTGAAAATCTGTGGAGAGAGATCCATAAAGTAGGAATCCCTAGTTCCCGCAGCTACACAGTGTCTTCTTCTCAGGTTAGCTCTAATACCATGTTATATTTTTAACATTAAGCTAGCATTATATTAGGAACTTCAACTGAGAGAATAACAAGCACAACAATCAAACACAAGAGACAATGAACACATTGTTTTTCCTTGGGGAAACCATAAATGGAGAAAACCCCACAACTTCCTCAGAGATAGGATCAACACCAAAATTAAAACCCCAAAACAGTAAGATGATCTCCCGACAGCAGTAACCTCTTTCTTTCTTTCCCTAGTGTCTTCTTCTTCCTCAGCTATGCGCTACAACTGAGTGTGAGTGAGTGTGTGATAAATAGAGAGGCTAGCTCTCTATTTATACTAATTCCTAACTTGATAAAACCCTACTAGGGCCGACTTCTCGAGGAGATTCTATTAACCCTAGTGCTTCGAAACTGCGAGGACTTTAACCCTTGACCACTAGGAGGGTTACCCACAATGACTTGACATGACTTGTTTACATTATAGAACCTCCCGATAGGAACATCGGGGCATGACATGACTCAAGTACATTATAGAAACATCCCAGAATAAACATCGGGTTAGAATACATAAGAAATACAAGTGAATACATTTCGAAGTTACAATTACATCAACATGGTCCTCCCATGGTCATTGATGTAAGTGTTGGAACATTTCAGACATGGTGGTAGGTTGGTCCTCCCATGGTTGCTGATGTAAATGTTGAGCCTTTCCAACATGGTGGAAGGATAGATCCTCCCATGCTTGTTGATGTAAGTGTTGTGTTATGTGTATCTAGGTTGTGCTCCATGTGACGATGAGATGATATGAATATGATGAGGTAATATTAGGGTACACAGGTGTTGCAAGGCATGTAATCAGTCCTAGGATCCTCCTTTAAGTTTTGCAGTGGCACATAATCAATCCTGGGAGATCTTGCACGTTTTACAAGAGGCATATAATAAGTCATGGGATGTTCCTAGTTGATGGTTTGCTCACATAGATGATGAATACCTACATGGATTTTATTCCTACATCCACCATGAAAAAGGGCTAGCTCTGTAGAACTTCCTATGAAGAATATATTTGAGAGATAGCATGACTTGCTTGAGATAGCAGCAACAGTGAAAATGATGATCTATATTTGATGATGATCCAACTTTGATGATGATCCAGTTATGAATAATTGTGCTGATGAACTGTGTCAAGAGAATACCTTCCTAGTTAAGAGGGAGTGTTGATGTATTTGTAACTTCGGAATGTATGCACTTGTTCATTTCATATTTTTAACTTCCTATTTAAGAGGGATTCCATTGTGCTTCATGCTCCTCTTTACCAGTATTTCTTAGATGTGAAGGTAGGAGGAAACATCTAAAATACAATGAGCATTGCATTAGTACAATTTGCACTAGTTAACAATAAAGATCTTCATAGTATTTTCCCATGAGGTTCAAATAATTTCATAGAGAATTAGAATAGAATGAAAAGAAATACATATGTTTCGTTAAATAAGATTACCCCAATATTTTCCACTCATGACATAAATAAAAACAAACTTTGAACCTGGTAAAGAAGTCTCGGATGGTCTCATAGTGAGTTGGACTCATGGATATTAGCTCATTCTCAAGCTGATGGCCTCTCATCTCATTAGTGAATCAAGGTTGATCCAAACTTCATTGGGTGTGATAATTTTGTCTACATGAAGGAGGATATCCCTCAAAATGCTAAGGAAAATCTTTCCAAAAGCTTCATCAAGTCTATTGAAGTACTTAGCTTTATCTATTGCAGAGTTGGGTTCGACTTCAGTCCCCATGGTGACTCCATATAGGATTTTCGACCACATCTGGATCATGATTTTGGCCTTCCATTAAAAATAGTTGAATGGTGTAAGCAATAACTAAGTCCACTCCATCCTGCTTGCGCAACCTATGACAAAAATGTTGTAGAACCTCCAATGCAAACATGCAGATTTTCTGAAAATATTCCCTAAACAACAACTCAAATATCTATAGATTTGTTTGAAGCTCCAACTATCTCTGATACCATGTGAGAATCAGTTCACAGTGTTATCTAGGAGCTAAAGCAATATTCACAATCAAATTATTTGACAAAATATGCAAGAGGACAACAAAAGAGACTGAAATAGAACATGTGAATGGTGCTAATAACTGATCATTATATTATAGTACATATTGTACATGTGTATAGTACATATTTATAATACATTGGAGAAAATTTGTGAGACCTTGGAGGCCATGTGAACGCATACAAGTGTCAGGATAGGATTTGACCCCTAAACCCCCCTAGGTTGACCAATAGGATTCTAAACCATATCAAATAGTCATGAATGCTAGTGTGAACATGGTTTGAGCATGATTGGGTCATAAATGAGGGAAGGATAAGCATGGGAGAGTTCATGGGTGAGTGGGAGAGTCTATAGGACCCAATAAATGCCCAAGAATACCACAAAACAACCACATTCACACACTAGTGCCCCTAGTCAAAGAAGGAAGTGGTTTGCAATTAATACAGATTCCTAGATGACAAAATGATCAAAGTGGAGTGCCTCAACTCAATGAGTGATCCAAAAATAACCTATTAGACCAATATTGACTAGTATATCCTAAGTTATACCATACAACATAGGCACAAGGAAAATAAAAATGTCTCCTAGGTAGATGGCCATGGTACTAAGGTATATTAATTCCATAACAATGGTTATTCTCTATTCCATAGCAATATTAAGTGCAACAATTGTTTCAAATCCAAAATCTCCATCATAAGAGCATCATTATCATGTTGATCTTTCACTGTCTTTATTCGATGTGTATTCTTCCCTTTCTCCTTCTTCTCCGGTTGAAATTTGTGAAGCTAGTAATCATGTGGATAAGAAGAACAAGAAAAGGAATATTTAGAAAAAGAAAGAAAAAAGAGAAATTAAATCTCAACCAACCACTCCTCACTGTGCCGAGAGTTTTTATTTTCCTACGAAAACACCTTGTAAGCCTAAGTTCCCTTCCAGACTTCGCAAGGGTGACCATATTCAAAGAATATTGTCATGGTCTATGCCAAGTTTTAGAAGTGTGCTCTAAGGATTCCAAACAACCCATGTCATCCTCTATTCATCATTGTGATGATACCCCATCAACTAGTGACTCTGGGGTTAAGAGTTGAAAAGGAAAAGGAAAATATTATTGCTTTCTATGTAAGGACATTCACCTTACTTACCTTTGATCTCACATGAGGTGTTGGAGGATATTATTATTCCTAAAAAATGGCTACCAACAGGTTACTATAAGTTTTCCCTTGACGTCCCATTGGTTGATAAAGTGATTGATCCAGTTTCACCCTCAGTTTATCCCACTCTTCCAATGGAGAGTGAAATTAAAGTAGTCGATTCGATGTCATATCCACCTGATCCCACTCTTTCATCAGAGAGTGTTACAACTAAAGTATTCACTTCGATATAGTCTTCATCTTGTCCTTCTCTTCTAGTTAAGAGTGAATTGAAACCCGTTGAAGTTTTCATATTTAGTTTTGATTGTTCTATGCAAGGGGAAATCTTTTCTATTTCAATAGAACCCTCGCCAGTAACTGAGGTTACTTTCTTTTATTGGAGTAATCTAACGACATGTCATCTTCATTTGAGTGTTCCTTTCAAAATATGTGTGAGTTACCTCAAAGATCATACTTCGCACTATTGTTGATAAAGGGGATTCTATTAGTATTATATACTCAAATTCTTGGAAACATATATGTTTTCCTAAGCTTGGGCCAACCATAGATTAGATACTGGATTTTATTAGAATACCTACTACACCTTTATAGATCCTTCCTCATTTTCATATTACCTTAGGAAGGAAAAATTTATGCATTGATGTTATTGTATTCCAAGGTCCTTTAGATTTTAATTTGCTCCTTCAACACAATTATGTTTATGCCATGGAAATTGTAGTGTCCACACAGTTTTGAGTGATGCATTTTCCCTGTGATGGGAACACTGTGACCATTGATCATATTTCGTTTGTTAAGTCTGTTCATCATATAACTACTAGTCATAAAAAATCCATGAATGTCCTGCATGTCCTTGTGGTTCCTTTCCCTTCATCAGCCATGTCTATTGAATCTGCACATCATGCCAGAGTTCATTCATTTGTAAACTGATAGCTTATTCCCATCATGGGGAATCCTAGGGTGCATCTCTCTAATATTTGGACAACATACTAGATTTAAACCGCTAGCTTCTTATGTAAGGGGCCAAACCTTCCAACCTTTGGACATCATGTTGTTTAAGAACTAAATGTGAGCATAGTTCCCATTATGTTTCAAGCTCATTAAAAAAATGAAACAGGTGTCATTAGTTTACCCCTTTTTCTGTTCGATTGGTGGCTATGTTAAAATTTTTAGTCACGATAAGATGGATCTAATTTGCATGTTCCATAGAGGATATACAATGTATTGTCAGTAGAAATGACATGGTCATTATACATGGATTTGTAGTGTATTGGTATGCAACGATGTTTAAGTCATATAGTTGGTGACTGGTCTTGCATCAAATGTTTACCCACCTCTCTTTTTCCTCTGATACCGGAATGAACATATACCAAATCATTTCACCTATCCCATCCCCCTAGCTTCATACTTTGGGGGGGGAATTCTATTACACCCCAAAAATGTCGCAACGCTCCAATCCCTTGAATTCAATTTCCAAAGCCTCTTATGGCACCTTATTGCTCACTCCTAGAAAATCTATCGCAGCTTGCTTCCTAGCATAGAGCGCTAGACAATCCTGGTGCCTCTTGTCTACTGACACAAGGAATTGGTTGTGCCTTTCACATGACCATAAAGAGCGCCAACTAACTTATCCCTTTTACAAGGAGCGCCAAGAGTCCAAAAATGGAAAAAGGATAATATTTGAGAAGCTTCTAGGAAAAATATATCGTGGAGGATGATCCTAACTTCTTGGGAGAGCTAACAATCAACCTCGTAACCCCTAAGGATCACTACCTACCTTCCTCCCAAAATATCTCAACCCATTTGGGTTTCCTTTGGCCTATAAAATCAAGCTACATGGACCATGTGACGTGGATACCAAGAGAGCATCCTTATGTTGTTGGGTCCAAGTCTGGTATAGGAGGCAAAGAGGGAGTGGTTGTGAGTAAGATGTTGCATAGTTGGTAGTGTGTGTGAGTGAGTCAAAGATATTGTAAAATAAAATATTTGAGATCAAGGCTTTGGTTGTATCTTTCTTTTCTTATCTTTAATACAAAAGTGCTTCCCTTTCCCATAAACGATTTATGTTAATTATGATTGTTTATTACTAGTTTCCTTGATCATTAGTATAGGTCATTGGTTTATCTTGTTTTTTGTGTTCTTTGCAGGTATAGTAGATCACACGAGGATCTATAAAAAACATACAATCTTCCACACTCAAGATAAAGAGAGCTTTACATTCAAGTAGATTAGTCATCTAGGGAGAGGATTCATTATCGTGTCCCTTTGTTCTAGACTTGCACCAGGCAGGTTACGGGAACAAACTGTGTCTACAATGATTGAAATATTTTCGGTAACACTCAACCACTTCAACAGGGTGTCAACATATATATGATCTTGAAATACAAGAATGTCAAGGTTAACTTGTACCTTAAAGTGTGCAACTGCTCCAAAGTAACTGCTTCTTACTCATGACCCTTTTGATGTTGTCAGCATAATTCAAAGATTTGGATGAAATGATACATCATTTTGATGAAATGTTGCACAAGGGATTTATCAAGAAATATCTTAATAAGATCTCCTACTTTGTCATCTCCTTTTTCCTCATCCATGGGGGTGATTTTGGGCCACCGAGGGTGGTCCTCCTCAAGCTAAACAAATTCAAGACCAAACTACTTATATTTCAACCTTGTCGGGGACATGCATGGAGAAATAAAAAAAACAACAAATCATTTTGATACTATTTATCCATATTTATGTGAGAACTAAATCAAAGAAAATATATAGAACCACATACAGACATATTGCAAGTAACACAATGATACCGTAAACATTAATAATATTAAATTATGGAAATAGAACCGACTGTAATATAAGACAAATAGTTTTCATAAATAATATTAACTTTACATAATCTGACAATCGCATGTAACATAAGACAAATAGTTTTCTTCACAAAAAGATCAAATTTCAATAAAACATACACCATATCCTTTCTACTTTGAAAAAATAAACTATTCACATAAACATATAACCCTAAACATAAACATCTCGCCAATACAAATAACATACACCACCACTATTAGTAGCCTTAAAGTACTCCAATCGTTCACCATTTAATGGAAAATTTAAGTCTAATACTACTAGCACTAAAATGCTCTACGAAAAACCTAAATCTCATTTTGATACCATTGATCCATATTTATGTGAGAACTAAATCAATGAAAATATATAGAACCACATACACAAATATATTGTAACTAACATAATGATATAATAAACACGGATAATATTAAATGATGGAAATAGAACATGGTGTAAAATATACAGCTATAATGCTGGCATTATACTCATTCATGAAAAAATGGTTAATCAACACTTAATAATTGATATACACATTTAATATTAAAATTAGTTTCTTAACATAAATCAATATAAACCGAGCATCATAAGATAAATAGTTCTCTTCACAAAAGGATCAAATTTCGATAAAGCATACCCTATATCTTTTCTACTTTGAAAAAAAAATGATGAACATAAACATCTAACCCTAAACATAAACATATAACCTATACAAATAACATACAACACCACTATTACTAGCCTTAAAGTACTACTTGGCATCATGATCACTATTCTATTTATACACAAATATTACATGAAATAAATATATTATATTGCAATACAGCAACAACAAAAAGGAAATTATCAGTTGATACTTTGGCATAGTTAATCAATCAACAACCCAAATCATCCTTAATCTAAAAACTAATTTTTTATGCTCTCATTCAATGTTGAGGAATAAAAGGGATTGATTACTAACAAGCAATATTCCACTCACTCTAAAGGAGAAATAAAAATCATCACAAAAGGAAGTTTGACGAGAAGGATGCTATATAATATTTAATCCATTTCTATTTCAATTTATATACCATATAATTAGAATATACACATATGGTCCCATCCTTCATATTGGGTCTTTGTTCTATACTTTGAAGAGGTGGTTTAGGGTTGTGGGTTGGGTACAATTGAGCCCATGTGGACTAGAAATTACTTCAATGAACAAAACCACATTTTGGATCATACATTTTTGTTCTAATTTCTAAACATGTACATGTTTTTCTAAAGGGTAACAAGAATATACACTTGTTGATAATGGACAGCACATGTACGAAAGTAAAAAATTGAATTTTTTGAAGGATTTCCCCTCATTTTAATGTGTAATACTTCTGTAGGGTGTTTTTCAACATCAAAGGGTTAAGAAACACTATCATAAATTCCCCATTGATGTATGAGGTTAGTAGATAATCTAAATCCGATTGGCATTATAATATATTGGGAATCTCTTGATTAGTGGACTGGAGTAGGATTCACCAAGACTAGATCAGGAAAGTTGTATGCAACAAAAAACCAAGGATCAAGACTGTTCCTTCCGAAGATGGGGATACGCATGATCAAAAGGAAATGAACATGGCCACCAAATCAAATGCACTACAAATCCATTATATATATATGGAAATGTTGAATCATGGAAATGGAAAACACACACAAGTGGATCTATGGCACAAGTAAATCATAGTCACAAATAAATACACAATGATTATATTTCTAAATATATAATAGAAGAATGACTCGAATGGAGTGAAAAGTATTTCTCCATATATTATGAATGTTACTTGAGGCATGGTATGGTTTTATGTAACTTGGGAAATACTAAATGTGATAATGCCACTAGAGATCGAGGTCTTCAATCCAAACCATTGATATGTATGTGTCATTTCCATGTGAATAGATATTGTGAAAAATATCACACAAGGGTGAATCCTTCCCACTTGTTTAGGGGAAAATCTTTGTTTAATGCATCAAGCATCCATTATGAGTTGTAATTTTTTGGTGGGTGAGTGGTCCAAGTGATCTTGCAAGTGGTTGTTAGCAAAATAGATATAAACAAAGAAAGTAAAAACAAAATTAGATAAAACAATGCAAAGGGATAGGAATAAAAAATCTAACAACCAATAGATGCCAAACCACTTCTTTTATTTCCCAATGGTCAAGACTCTATGACACCTTGGAGATGTGAGCTCCAAATGGAGGCAATCAATCCCTCTAACGAGGGTTTATTGAGTCCACATCAAATATAAAGTGGATTGAAGAGAAAATGAGAACACATTCCCCTTGGAGGAAGCTGGAAAGAGATATTGGTGAATGCTAAAGAAGAGGGAAAAGTTGAGCTATAAGGGAGCACAAGAACAATTCCAATAGAATAACCTTGCTTTAATTTTTTCCTTACGATAAGCATTCCCATGGCCTCCTATAATAGGGCAAGAAGTGTCCAATAAATAACAAGATCCCAATGTGAAATCAATGATCCATGATCTAGTTCCATGGTACACCGAATTGGACATTTAAGGAAACCAACTTATAAGAGAGAGCCTAGGGTAGTGTGCAAGACAAGTTGAAGGAAATCATTTCCAAGAGTGAGCATTTGGCTGAGTTATTTGCAGAGAGGGAGTTGTAATTTTTCTCAAGTGGGCACGAATCCCAAGGAGAATTTTTTTTCTCAAGAGGGCACTAATACCAAGAAGCTAGGTAGTTTTCAAGGCATTTAGTTTCTACTGAGTTGTATTGTTCCGTATAGTCTATATGATACAGCAGAGGAACATTTTTTGAGGAAAAATTTCTGGGCACGATTTTCGAGGAGAAGTGAATTTTTTTTTCAAGCACAGAAATCTGTATAGTCAGTACCATTCCATACATTCCGTACATTCTGCTAGTGGCACAGAAATCGGGGTGGGCACAAAAATCAAGAAATTTGGTACAGTCATTAATGTTGAAATAAATGTTGCTGTAAATCATTTTTCTACTTGATAAATGCTGCAATAAAATTCTCTTGGACTGGTTTTCCTCGAGGTGGGGTTTTTCCAGGGTCACATTGACCAAAAATCTATTGTTTTATGGGTTTATCAGTCTATTGTTTTTTATGTGTATTTTCGCTGCTACAAACTTAGTTTTTCAGTGTTTTAGCTTCATGGTTGTTGGGTTTTATGCATGTGAAGTATTTTTACTTAATGACAGTTAAAGTTTGAAATCTAGGTTTAACTAAGTGTTTGGAAAAGTTTGATTTTTTGTCAATACTTCTACATGGCATCGGAGCTGAGGCTCTAAGTTTACAACTAATTATGGGGACAACAGTAGTGTTGATTTGTTGGGAAGGGGTTATTGTTGTGTTTTTTAACAACTTGTGTGTTGGAAAAACCTTATTTGGATGTGACTTGCAAGTGGTAGGGAAGAGTGAAGATATTGTTCTTTTGTTGGTGTATTTTTTCTTTGATAGTAGAGATGGCTGCATGCATTAGATATGAGGATCGATTGGATGGTATGTCCAATTGCTTGTAGTGAAAAGTTAGGATGAATGTTGTTCTCAAAGAAAACCAACTATGGACCATAGTTAGCACCATGGTAACTCCTCCTACATCTGATCCTATTGCTTTGGATATTCATGAGGTAAAAGAGGCCAAATCCCAAAGATTGATTTTGGATGGTATAAGGGACCACCTTATTCCACATGTAGTTGAGAAGAAGAATGCTTATGAACTGTGGCATACATTGAAAGGCTTGTATGAGGCTAAAAAAGAGAACCAGATAATGGCTATCAAGGAAAAATTGTAGGGAACTAAGATGGCCAAGGGTGAGGGTGTAGCATCTTTTCTTACCCAGGTGGCCTAAGTGAAAGATGAGATTGCTACAGTTGGAGAAGTCATCTCTGATTCCGAGTTAGTGTGGATAGCCTTGAAAGGCTTCACAAAGGAATGGGATGTATTTGTGAAGTGTGTGGTTTCTCGCGAAACCTTCCAGATTGGAGCAGATTATGGGATGATTTCACTCAAGAGGAGATTCGGGAAGGATCTCAAGGCGGTGGATAGAAGGAGGGTGCTAGTGAAGAGAATGTTTCTCTTTCTGCTAAGAGAAAGAACAAGTCCAAGAACAACTTGAGCAAAGTTTGATGTTTTGCTTGCAACCTGTATGGACACTATCCTTCTCAATGTCTTGAGAAGAAGAAGAAGAAGAAGGAATAAGATACAGTTGTTGCAGCTACAGTAGAGGAAGCAGACTTTGCAAGAAGATTTGAAAAGGAATTCTCGTTTTTCTCCCTTATTTCTAGTGCCGACAGTAATGGAGTAGTTTAGAAAGGTACTTGGTATATTGACAGTGGAGCCTCATGTCATATGACTGGAATATGGCATATATTATGTATCAATGCTAAGGCTGGTCCTGATCGGTTCATTCAGTCGGAAGGGGGACATGCACATGCTGTGCAAGGAGTTGGAAAAGTTAGATTCCAACTTAGTCATGGAGGATACCTTGATCAGGATGGGGTCCTTTTTGTTCCATGGGTGAGGGTAAAATTTCTCTCGGTATCAGCCTTGGAAGATGCAGGGTATTCGACATTGTTCTGGAGGGGACATATTTACATTTTTTCAGATAGAGATGATCTGGACATGTTTATATATACTCAGAGAGAGCGGGACTGATTGATCCATAGTTGATTGGTGATCAGTTTGATGAGCTATACAAGTTCAGTGCACAGGCCACGACAGATGATTCAGACGAGGAGCAGAAGGCTCCTGAGGTTGCAGTGGCGCCAAGGGTACAGTCTTGAGTTCTAATGGAAGAGAGGGAGTCTCTTCTGAGTACGGATAGGAGGTTCAGCCAGCATGAGTGAACCGATGCTCAAGAGTGGGGATTTTATTCTCCTAGGAGCTCAAGGTTCAGGGTGGCTGACAGTTGTCTTCAACTTCGAGTTCAGTGTAGGTTGTAGCATTGGTTCCAGGTTCAGAGGACGTGACCTATGGATTTAAGGACATGACCTGTTGATGATGGCAATGAGTACCTCCCTCGCTAAGAGGGAATGTTATAGATTTAGCTCTAAAGGCACTCCACATGTTTTTGTCTTATATGCGGAAGTGTCCATGCACTAGCTAGGCTACTTTAATTTGTAACGTTGTTTTATAAAGTATAAAGTGACTCTTATGTAAATGGGACTTTTTATAAAGTATTCCCTTGTTTTAATTTTATAAAATGACTTTATGATAAAGTGCAGTTAGTTCATAAAGGAAATGTGACTTTATTAAAATTAAATGTAACCACTTTTTTGGGGGTGGGTGGGGAGAGTTTCTCAACCCTTGATCTTGAAAAGGCAAGATTTAATCATAGCCTTTGAATTTAGGGATTGGGAAGGCGAAAAGTAACTCTCAAGTTATAAGAGAGATCCTAGGGTAGTGTGCAATACAAGTTGAAGGAAAGCATTTCCAAGAGTGAGCATTTGGCTAAGTTATTTGCAGAAAGAGAGGGAGCTGCAATTTTTCTCAAGTGGGCACGAATCCCAAGGATAATTTTTTTTCTCAAGAGGGCATGAATCCCAAGGAGCTGGGAAGTTTTCAAGGCATTTAGTTTATGCTAAGTTGTACTGTTCCGTATAGTCAATACGATACAATAGAGGCACATTTTTCGAGGAAACATTTATGGGCACGATTTTCAAGGAGAAGTGATATTTTTTTTCAAGCACAAAAAACTATACAGTCCATACAGCATGTACATTCTGATGGTGGTAGGGAAATCGAGGTGGGCATAAAAATCAAGAAATATGATATTGTCATTAATGCTAAAATAAATGTTGCTGTATATAATTTTTCTGCCTGATAAATGCTGCAGTAAAATTCTCTTGAACTCGTTTTCCTTGGGGTGGGGTTTTTCTAGGGTCACATTGACCAAAAATCTATTGTTTTATGGGTTTATCAATCTGTTGTTTTTTATGTGTATTTTCGCTGCTACAGACTTAGTTTTTCAGTGTTTTAGCTTCATGGTTGTTTAGTTTGACTCATGTTGCTTCTTGGGTCTTTCGACGATTTCGACGATGTCTTTGGTTCGATGCATGTTGTATGATGATGATGTTTTACCGTGAAAATTGTGAAAATGTCAAATGTGTGTAACGTTTCCAAGATAACAATAGGTTAGTGCAATATTTAAGAACGATGTGCTACTCCAAATCCCTAATACTAATATTTTTGTGCAAGGTATGGAAGTTGTTAGTGTAATTAGACACCATTTGGTCCCTCTGTTGCTGCAAGGTGGTCCATTTTGCGTATTGGTTTTCATAGCTTCCAACATGATAATAATTCTTATTTAGGGATTCCATGAAAGTTTCGAGATGGGATCACCCCCAAAAATATCAATCCCATTTACGGATTTTTTCTCACAACATGTGTCCAATAAATCTTTCACACGGGGCACTACCTCAAGGAGAATTAATATGATATATTTGGTTTTGGCGAAATTGTGGACATATAAATAGACCTCTAGAAAAATCAACCACTTATCTAGGCATCAACATCTATATGATCTTCAAATACAAGAATATCAAAGTTAACTTGTACCTTAAAGGGTGCGGCTCCTCCAAATTGAATGCTTCTGAGTCATGATCATGTTGATGCTGTCAGCATCAGTTGAATGATTTGGATGAAATGATCCCGAAGGTGGCCCTCCTCAAGCTAAACGAATTCAAAAACAAACTATTTATATTTCAACCTCGTTTTGATACCATTTTGAGAAATAAAAAAAGGAGCAAATCATTTTGATACCATTGATCCATATTTATGTGAGAACTAAATCAAAGAAAATATATAGAACCACATACAAATATATATTGCAAGTAACACAATGATATAGGAAACAAAAATAATGGTGGCAGTATACTCATTCATGAAAAAATGGTTAATGAGCACTTAATAATTGAAATACAAATTTTACATTAAAATTGGTTTATTAACAGAAATCAATATAAATCTATCTTAAACCCAACAAACATTTTAACTTTGCAAAATATATTACATATACCATAGCTTTCCCTACTCCACCCCCAACCTTATGTATCAAATAGTTTTCTTCACAAAAAAGATTAAATTTCAATAAAACATAACACATATCCTTTCTACTTTGAAAAAAATAAACTATTAACATAAACATCTAACCCTAAACATTAACATTTAACCAATACAAATAACATAGAGCACCAATAGTTTTCTTCACAAAAAAATCAAATTTCAATAAACATACCACATATCCTTTCTATTTTGAAAAAATAAACATTGAACATAAACATCTAACCCTAAACATTAACATCTAACCAGGGGCAAATAACATATAGCACCAATAATTTTCTTAATAATAAAAAGAAATTCCAATAAGACATACCACATCTCCTTTCTACTTTGAAAAAAATAAACTATTAACTAAACATCTCACCCAAAACATTAACAAATAACATACAGCCTTACAGTCCTTATTTGAAAAGACCTAAATCTCATCTGGAAAATAACATACAGCCTTCAAGTACTCATCTGGAAAACCTAAATCTCATCTGGAAAACCTGCCCTGAAATGCTCTACGGCAGACCGGGCAAGTGCTCCCCAGTGTCAGTCGTGGCTCTACGACAGACAGGACAACTGTTATTCGATATCAACCAGGGCGAAATGCAATTTTGGTGAAATATGTGACGGCAATGGAGTTGATCCGCCTCTTCTCCCAATTCAAAATCCTCGTAGCAGATTGGGCAGCTTGAATTAATGCTATTGTTATCACTGATATGCTCGCCTGAAATAGTAATCGGTATGATTTCGCCAACTTCCTCTGCCAATAACGCACCGTACATTGTTAATCTATCTGAAAAACGTTGCCATCGTTCAGTAAGTTCTGTTATACTCAGGTCTAACTCAACACTCATTTCCACGAGGATTGGATGACGAATATCGCTCAATTCTGTAAGAAATTCCTGGGTCCTGCCGTGTAGCATATGAATTTGGTCTTCAGAATCAGGACATGGCCACCGTTCCTCAAATTCCCCAAAATCTCTTATAATGTCCTGTACTTTACCTAATACTCGTCGTCCTACTTCCGCAACTTCTATTTGTGCGCCCCGTGCTCTTTCGGTTAATAATCGTTGTCGTTCCCCAAGTTCTTCTAATCTCCATTCTAATTCGGCATTAATTTGATCCGGGATTTGACTCTGAAACATGCTCCATTCGTAGATAAGTTCAGTTCTCCTATGCTGTATTTCATTAGTTCTGGATAGCGTGAGTTCTGGTTCAGGATCAGGGCCCTCCCAGCTTTTCTCAACTTCTCCAAAATCTCTTATAATGTCCTCAAGTTGAACTAATAATCGCTGTCCTTCTGCTTCCATTTCTATATTGTAACAATGGAAGTAACCTCTATCAAGGGAAAAATAAAAACGATGGTAGCTGGCTCTACCGGGGATCAACTCAATGCGGAACGACTACTAAAATCAAAACTGTGACACAAAAAGAGAATGCCTCTTTGTTAGACAGACCGGAAATTGGAATGCCTTTGCTTTTATATAAGAAGAGGAGACTGCTCACTCAAATTTATATCATAATGAATTCAATGTGTGTGTCGGCTCTAGTAAGGTGATGAGTACACTCCACTCCTTTAAATTTATATGACATAAAATAATTATAGATTTTATACGGTCTATAATTATTAATTTATAATAGAATTTCCATGTATTTCAAACTTTTCATTGTTTATTATTATTTACCAAAAAGTTTTGGTATATCTAGTGGATTGCATGGTATTTTTTTTGGTCCTATATTGGAATGACATGACTTATTCTTATATGGATGATGAGGTATGGTTTTATTTATATTAAGATATATATTCATTTTTTTAAAGGTGGTTGGTGGGGTTGAAGGTTTTTGTAGGTTCACCTATGTTCACCCATCATATACTTTTATTGGAAAAAACACCCACATTTTCCATTTTTGCATATGCACACACATAAGGACAAGGCTCATGGGAAGTAGGCATGATAGAATTTATATGGGTAAATAAACAAAATTAATAATAAAAATATTTTTTTAGGGTCACAACTTAATGAGACACTAATTTGGTGTGTGAGACGTTATTGTTTGTGGGAGAAGTCCCCATCTCTTTCCTCTCCCCCTACACAGATCAATTTGATTACTTTTAAGTCTATAGAGGTATGCATACACTATCCCCCTCAAGCCTACGATAGCGTAAGATGAAACAAATGTTCTTAAACATTAACCTTACTACATTGAAAGAAGGTATTTCCATAATGTGTGATTGTTTGTGCATATTCCTTCACATCCACTCACACATGGGCACACACAATGACAAATCCCTAACAAGATGGGTGATGAAGGTGATGTACTAGTGTTGTGTTATGTGTGTGGAGGGGTGAAGGACCTAGGTGTGTTTTTGTGTGTGAGCCCACATGAGGTTAAGATAATTTGTAAAGTTTCATGCTCATTCAACTAGAATAGTCCACCATAATAATATGCGACAAGGTTTTTCAAACCCTTGTAATGCAATATTTGACTTAAGACTAACTTTTAATATTACAAGTGTACCACAGAAAACGTTGAAATAATCTTAGCCTCGAATGATAGAAGATAAATAAAATAATAGTCCCTCCACTCAATGAACATAAGATGTACCCTAGGAAACCCAATATGTGAAAACCCAAGAAGAAGGTGAGGTATATCCATTGCACTTTTCTTTTTAAAGGATTGTGACCTTATTATTCAGTTTCCATGGGAGTTATTGTTTATATGGTTTCTACAAGTTATTCTACGTTTTATGGTACACTCCAATATTCCACTCATTTCCTCTATTAAACTATGGAGCAATAATAATAAAAAAATAAAATGGAACCCCCATGTTTTTTAGTGGCACGCTATCTAGAAATGTCATGATATTGATTTGAGGTTAGCATTAGGGTTTTATATTAATCAACTACGAGTTGGGATTAGGGTTTTATACCCTTTATATTTTTTTTGAAATTGCATAGATTACTAGCTCCATATGTTGGTGTAATGAAGGTACTTTGTACCGCATGGGTCAACATGATAAGTCAACTTATTGGAGACATGACTTCCTTATGCAAACATTTATCGGGGTGATATATACTTAGAAATATATCAATATCTAGAGTGGCATCAACAGGTTGAGAATTTTGGTCAAAAACTTTTTACCTCAAAAAATTATCTTTGATGCTTAAAACAATCTCCAAATGTTTCTAGAACCCAAAACACTGAAATAAAATGTTGATATAGTGAGAGTGGGATGAATCAAAATTTGCACAATCTAAAAATTTTAATCATAAGCAAATTGTTGATCACCAATCATAGGATATCAATAATGTGTATGAAAATAACAAGTTGTAGAGTACACAATAATTTTGACGTGGGAACCCAAGTCCCGGGGGTAAAACCATGGAAGCCTTTTTAAAATAGTTTTCCAGAAATAACTAGAGAGAGGCAACAACCCTCTTATTACAAATAATCCAATTTTCTAGCTACAGCTGGAAGAAGGCTACGAACTCCTAATTTACAAGCTACAAATTGAAGGAAGCTACAACTCCCGAGTTTTTTGGCTACAACTAGAAGGAGGCTGCAACCTTCTTTCCTTACCTTGTCCTTCCACCCATATAAGAAAAATATTGCCGAACCTGTGAACTTGTCAAACCAAACTTTGAATTTGTTGTTGATAACCTATGCACTCTGATCACTACCAAATTATCCTTGTATACTAATAAGTCATTTCAGTGCTATACACTGCTCATGTACATAATTGTACAACTCATCATACATAATTACTGAACAAGGAATTCTTCTTTTCTTTCACTGAACGTAAGGCATGCATCGTTATGCATCATCATCATAGGTATGCATCATCATCATAGGGTATGCATCATCATCATCAAATATACATCATCATCATCTCAATGTGCACCGTGTATGCATCATTAAAAACAAGTACACATCATAGTGCATAGGAGAGAATCATGACACTATGGTATGCATGTACATCATATTGTATAGGAGTGCATTAGCATCATAGAGTGTACATGCATTATCATCATAAAGTGTATCATATAATAGCATAAAGGTATGCAACATCATCATCATAGCCTCCATAATGGATTCAAATATATATACCAATATAGATGCTCACATACTAATATCAAATATGAACTCTATCCATGAGAGACATGCGCCATCACAAGAGAAACCCAAAATCATGAACCATACATTTTTGAAGATCAAAAGATGATGAATAAAAAGAAAAACCAAAATAAAATCTAGATCGTGTCACCACATAGCTCTCGTAAAGAGCTTTCCAATGAGACATCAATTTTTTAATTAATATTCTATATGAGAAAGTTATGCCACTTTTAGTGAAGATCCCCAAACATTTCTCCTCCACATAGTTTCGTGCTTTTCTCTAAGGATTGTGAATTATCAAAGAGGGATTTGATTGATGAACAAATGAAATGTTGATATCTATTTATATAGGCCATGGAGGAAAGTTAGTACCTCAAACTTAACCGAAATGCAATTCAAAATTTTAAATAATTAAATTCTGTTTTGTTTGGTTAGCTGACCCAAAAAGGCGGGGTACACCAACTTCAAAAATTCATATCTTTTCCACAGTGAGGAGTTAGAAGATGCTCCACATATCAACGAAAATAGATTTATGAGGACTATCTCCCTATGATGGGTTTATTTGGAAATTCTTGGTCTAATACCCTCACATTATTCAATTTGTACAGGACATCGAGACTCCACACATAAATGTTACAAAGACCATGTTACGTTTTGCATAAGTTCCAAGGTCAAAGGATTTAATGGACATCATCAAAGGCATTAGGGATTTAATGATATTCACATCCACATACTCAACATAAACAAGGAGGAGGTCTCCTCCATATACTCATCATATCAAGGGTATCAAGGACCCCAACACCACCAAGGTGTGGGGGGTCCTAGACTTCTCCTAGGGTACCATGACCTCATTAAAAACAAAAATGACCACATAATGGGTCATTTGGAATCTTTGAATTTCTACGCTTATTTAACCCACCAAGGAATCTTTCTAGGGTACTAGGGTATATGTTGTGGTCTTGGGGAACCATAAAACAACTTAGGGTTACTCAAACACTCTACAGGGTGTTTAGGGATTTTACCATTGTCCAAAGGGATCTAAGGGCTTCATATTTTGGCTTGGAAAAAGTCAAAATGTCTCTTTGAAAATTACTGATTTATCAGCGTCAAGTTATCCTCAAGGGGCACCAAGACACATCGACACATGCTTGTTGTCATCAATGACAATTTAGTCAACAATATCCTCAACACACATTTATTGGCATCAATAACAATTTAGTCAACAATCTCTGCCAGTGTCATTGATGACAACTCCAAATCTCCCCTTTTAATGAGTTTCCTTTGTCCATAATTCTCCCCCTTAGAGAAGGCTTCCTTTACCTTCCTTTTTCATCTTTTGCTCCCCCTTTGGCATAAATGAAAAAGGGTACATCTGTCATGATCCTCCTCTCATATTGTTGTGTTGTTGAATATAGATCAATTCAATTAGGAGATAGTATGACTCCCAATTTTTATCTAAGGTACTCAAAAGTCTCTCTTGGGAGATGCTCAATAGAAATGTATGAAACCTGTTCCTTTTTCCCATTATATTCCAACTTGATATTATTTTCGGTAACTTGTTCCTGAAGAAAGTGAAATTTGATTGGAATGTGCTTGGCTTGGAGTGCATAACTGGATTCTTGGAGATACTAATGGCACTCATAGTGTCACATAGAATTGGAATTGTCTCATTACATGTCATGTATATGTCTTGCAAGGTTTGTTTCATCCAAAGAATATGAGTGCAACAAGTATTTTCTGCTATATATTTTGCTTCTGTGGTTGATAAGGACACTAAAGACTCCATTTTGCTAAACCAAGATACTAGAAATTGCCTAAAAATAATGTTGTTTCACTAGTGCTTCTTCTGCCGTAAAAAAATCCTTCCCAGTCTGCATCTGAATAAGCTATCAATGTGAGCTCATTTACTTTTGGATACCAAATTCCAAATTCTACAGTCCCTTTGAGATATTTGAAGATCATTTTAACTCTGATAATGTGAGTTTCCTTGGGAGCAGCTTGGAATCTTCCAACTTGTCCAATGGCTTGCATCAGAGATGGTATTAAGGCGGTTACATATAGCAGACTACCAATCATTGATCTATAGATAATTTGATCAACTTCTTTATATTCATCTTCCTTGTTGAGTTTACAACCGATGATCATAGGAGTACTCATAGGTTTACAATCTTCCATCTAAAATTTCTTTAACATTTCCTTGATGTATTTCATCTAATCTATAAAAATGTCTTTTGTTCTTTAACATATCTGGAGTCCCAAGAAGAAGCTCAATTCACCGGGTAATGACATTTCAAACTCTTTCTTCATGTCCTTAGCAAATTTTTTACTCGGTGAATCATCATCACTTCCAAAGATGATATCAACAACATAAAATTCAATGATGAGTATGCTGCCATTGTCCTGCTTGATGTACAAATTTCTATCTGCACTTCCTTTCTTAAAGTTTTGTTTTTGCAAGTACTTGTCCAATATGGAGTACCAAGCTCTAGGAGCTTGCTTTAGCCCATATAAATCTCTTTTGAGTCTACATACATAGTCCTTATTTTCTAAAAGTTGAAATCCTTCTGGATTTTCAATGTAAACTTCTTCTTCTAATTCCTCATTTAGAAAAGTTGATTTTATGTCCATCTGATATACTTTGAATGTCATTGAAGAAAGCATAATCCAATATCATTTTGATAGATTCCATTATGGCTACTGGTGCAAATGTTTCTTCAAAGTCTATTCCTTCAATCTGAGCATGCCCTTTAGAAACCAAGCGATCCTTGTTTCTGATCACCTATCCATCTTCATTCATTTTGTTTTTGAAAACCCACTTTGTGCCAATCACATTCTTATTTCTTGTTCTAGGAATAAGTTCCCATATTTCATTCTTATCAATTTGATCTAATTCTTCTTCCATTGCTTTGAACCACTGCTCATCTGTACTGGCATCTACAAAAGTTCTCGGTTTAGTTGTAGACAATAGAGATAAGTGCACCTTCTCATTTCTTCTGGATAGTCTTCTTCTAGTTCCTATTATGGAATCCTTGTCACCAATAATTTGATCTAATGGATGATTCTTATGGCACCTGTTCTTAGCTATATGTTGATGCTTTTGTTCTTCTTGTTCCACGATTGGATGGTTTTATTCTTCATCTTCCGAGAGTTTTTCTTCATCTATATTTTCTTCCATTTTAATTTTCTTCATTTCTTTTGGATTAGAAACTTCCTCTTCTTCATCATCTGATTCTTCTCTTCTCAAGTTATTCTGAGTCTTCCCTCATCTATCTTCATGTTGACACTTTCGATCACATTGTCTAATATCAAATTGTAGCATTTGTAAGATTTCCTTTTAGATGAATATCCAACGAAAATTCCCTCGTCTACTTGAGAGTCAAATTTTACAATATGCTTGTGTTCTCTTTTGATGTAGCACTTGCTTCCAAAAATTATGAAGTGTCGTACATTTTCCGCTCTTCTTTTTGATAGCTCGTAGGGAATTTTATGATTTTTTCTTCTCAGTATTCCTATGTTCAAGTTGTGTACTATTGTATGAACTTCCTGTCCCAAAAAATTTTCATTCAACTTGGATTCATTCAACATGGTTCGAGCCATTTCCATTATTAATCTATTCTTTCTTTCAGTAACTCCATTTTGCTGAGGTGTTCTCGCTACTGAAAATTGTCTCTTTATTCCATGCTCTTCACAATACTTATTGAATTCATCTAAAGTGAATTGTCCACCATTTTCAGATCCGAGGCACTTAATTCGTGAACCTATTTCATTCTCGACCAGTTCCTTGAATTTTTTAAAACATCCAAAAGCTTCGGACATCCTGTTGAGAAGACATACCCATGTCATTATGGTACCTACGAAGGTGGTTCGAAACCCTCCATAAAAATATTTAGAAACATTTGGGGGTGATTATAAAATCCCCTCGTAGGTACCTACGAAGGTGGTTCGAAACCCCCCATAAAACTCTTTACAAACCTTTGGGGGCGGTNCAACCTCCTACTTGCAAAGCATGCGCTCTAACATTGAGTTAGAACCCTTTAAGAATTGGGGAAAGGGGAAATATCAACACCAATATTCCATCATTTGTAATTCTAAGAAAAGACTAATAATCCCAACATTGTTTCTAACTCAAGAGACCTAAGAAAGTAGTATGAATGGCTCCTACGTTATTTCGATATATACTAACCACTTCAAATCGTATGGCTCTGAACTTCTTTAGATATATGCTAGGTGCTTCAAATCCTAAGATGTAATCAAGATAAACTAGACATATGCTTGGAAATTCACATTTAGACTCTAAAACAAATAATTATGCATCCAATTGACCTCAAGTTGGCAGTTAAAAAGAAGAATATTATGCCACCCAGGAAGATACTCAGTTTGCTTCATTATGATCATGCCACTGTACAACACACAAAGTAACATCAAATAAATGTGTTTTGGAGCTCTATAGATTCGAATCTTATGTTGTTTTATGACAAAAAATTGTATAGAATTTTACCTTTTGTGTAGCGGGCTTAAGCTGGGAAGAGGGCTTAAGCTGGGAAGAATAGGGGGACTTGTGCAATGAGAAATAGGAAAATCAATGGTGGTAGAAAATGTGCATTTACAATTATCTATCTTTGATTAAACTTGATTAAAAAAACCATAGTGTACCGGTAACATGTACATGAAAAGGTGGACCACTGCAGAAAATGGGCTACTGAGCTGAATTAGTTCTTGCACGGGCTCTTAGAATTTCATTTGCATGGTGTATAACTGTAGTTTCCCAGCTTCTTCTATATGGATCAATTTTAACTAAGCTATCGACATTATTCTCTGTTGATGCACCCCCATAGATATGACTTGTGGTTAATATTCATTGGAGTGCCCTCATGCTTTTGGATTCATTTGGCCTCTAGATCACTTGGAATATCCTTAATAATGGGGTGCTTGACCTATTTGTATAATTTGAAGATACTTGGTGGATTTTCCAAGAGAGTGCCCTAGTATTTTTGGAGTGCTATGGCATCTTGATGATATATGTTACCAATTTAGTGGAGCACTTGGCATATTTGGGTGATTTGATGGAATATGGGGGGTTTCTATTGGAACATGCTCTATCTCTTTGGACATGTTTCATGCTAGTGGATACTTTTCCAATAGTTTTCCATGGAGCACTCTATATCTTTAGATGTATTTCATACTCATGTATGGCTTAGGGTTGATATTCCTTGGAGTGCTCTAGCTCTCTTTTCCACATATGGAGGATTTATGGCTAGTTTTTCATGGACCACTCTAATGGATATGATGTACTTCACTCTCAAATATGCACCAAGCATCATTAATAAGGGTGGGGTCATTTGTACTCGTGTATTGGAAAAATTAGGATGGAAGATCATATAAAAACTGTCCCTGGTCTGGTGACTCAAGAAAATTTGGCTTGATGGATACTAGATAGAAATGCAACAAGCACAATAGAATGTTGAAAAATTTGAGGACATTCACAAAATACCAAAGATGTTATTATACTTTTCCTTGTTCTCTGAACTTGCGACAAAACCTATAGATGTTATTATATGAAAACACGGCCGATATTAGAACATTCATGCACAACAATGTTTGATAATCTCTAACCAATTTCAAAACTACCATCATAAATTCCATAAATGAGCATGAAAAAAAATCCTGGTCCGTGAAATATTTTTAAATGGGGTAGAACATGACCCTGAAGTAGCCCATATGAATTTCATAATCCAACTTGCTTCCATTCTTAGGATAAAACACAAAAGCGTTTCCATTTTCCAATATTTTAGTGGGTTCCATTTTGCAATATTTTATTGGGTGTTCTCTCTCATTTAGGATCCACAATGAATGAACATCGAATGATAGAACTTGGGATTTTAAAAGAAGAAAATTCAAGGATTAAAAATATTCACTTGTTGCCGCTAGGACGATACTATTTTTTAACAAATTCTTAATGTTTTACTATTTGTGACAACTAGGAATGCATCTATGAAAGGTTAAAATAATTGTGTGAAGTACACAGAAAATGATCCAAACAATAGAATTAAGTCGAGGGCATGTATACATACGATAGAAAGTCATAAAGCTGGACACTCTTATCCTTGAAAGAATAGAATAGGCTTGGCTTCGTCATCATTATCTCCATGCAGCCAAAGAATACCCTATGAAAAGGGAAACCAAAAAAAATACTCACTTAATTCTGGGAAAAGAAACATAAACCTTGCATTATCTACTGACTAGAGAGGCTTATTTGATTCAATTATCACACAATACACACAAAAAAAATTATCATTTATATATATGGCCCCTCTGCATAAGAACAAAATGAACAAAACCAACCAGTTCAAATTTACAAAATAGTGGGGAAACTGCGTAGTTAAAATTCTAATAAAATGCATCTGATTTTTCTCCCACAATATTTAAATAAAGTTGACATGGCTATCTGGATACATGCCGTATCTCTTCAAGATATGAATCCATAAAGAATCCACATATGAATCGTATCTGGGCATATCCAAAGAGGAGTTGGGAGGATCTGGTAACTTAAGATGTCTTCTACTAGGAAAACCTTCAATAAGAGATAGAATGCAAATGATAAGAAAGAAATCCTAAAAGGAACCAATGAAAGGTTTTCTTATTGTTTCTAGCTTTTGATTCACAAAGGTCTTTCCTGAGGTCCTTGAACTGCCAAAACTGATAAATCATAAAATTCTAATGGATAGTAAACTAGAGCATGTATAATCAAACTATTCAATAAATTATCTGAAAATAAAATTGGGTCTAAAAACTAAATAAATAGGCAGCACCAACCCCAGGCACTATTTACCCTACTCTGTTTTCAGATCCTGTGACAACTTTAAAGCCACGCCGCAATGCAGATTGGTAGATAAATCCTACATATGACAAATTTAGAAAGAGAAGGAATTGCACATCATCTCAGTGAACAGGCCCCTTCCATGCATAAAATGATCAATGATCTCTACACCAATTTCAAAAATAACACTGCGAACTCTATAAATGAGAGTATGAATGATTTTATAGTCCACGACATATTTTTAAAACAGACAGAAAACGACCCTGAAATAGTACGGAGGAATTCCAAAATACAACCTGCTTCCATTCTTACAAAAAATTGAAAAGATTTCCATTTTCCAATATTTTAATCGGGTGTTCTTCTGTTTTATCAGATCTTGATGCTCTTGCAAAGTGTAGAGTCCACCATGAGTTGAAATTGAAAGATAGAACAACTCCCCTATTGAAATATAGAACTCAAGAATTGAAAAGGAAGTAAAATGAAGGATTAAAAAATGTTCCCTTATTCCCTAAGAAGTTTGAAATACCCATTTAACAAATTCATATTACTGTTTAAGGCGACTAGGAATTTGGATCTATGAAAGGTTAAAAGAATACAGTCTAGTATGCTGAAAATGATCCAACCAATAACATGAAGTTGAGTGTGTTTATACTTACGATGGAAGGTCATAGAGATGCACATTCTTATCATTGCAAGAACAAAGCAGGGCAAGCTTGTCTTGTTCGTCATTTATTCCACACACAGCAAGAACACCCTGTGAGAAGAGACCAAAAAAAATTAACCTAAATATATAGATAAAGGGAGGACAAATTTAAAAATAGATAGTATTACAAAACAACTCAATAAACCGACCCTTCCATGGGTGAAGAATTAATTACAAAATGTATGAAGTTTCTATAGAAAGTAAGGAATCAAGATATGGATACCGGACATGTTGTCCATTATGAGTGTATGACACTTCAAGGACTCACTTGATGTAGTGTCCTAGGCCTGCATTTAATGAGGGGTAAAAACCCCAATGAGCTTTGTGCACCTTTTTATTTTCAGAATGACACAAGGATATATAAAGAAACATTACTCACCTTCATTGTGTTGTCTAAAGAGCACGACAAGAGAAACTAGTCCCGACAAAGAATATACATCACAACTGATGTGTGATCTCTTAGGGTCTGTATACATTGAAAAGTTTGCAGGTCCCAAACCTATGAATTTTTTTGCACAGCTCCGGCCCCAATTATTTTCCATGAGTTCGCCATTCTGGTTATGTCCCTTCATCTCATCCAGTTATGCCTCTCATGGCTAGACCATATATGTTTTCATTTGGACCAAGTGGTACAGGATCATCTATGCCCTTGTTTACAATTCAGTCTTTTTCAAGTGGAGTCCTTGGCTCTTTTTCAATAAATGGTCCCACGTCGACCATGGACATAATTGTATATATTAAAAAATGTGTGTTGTAGGTCAGTTATCATCCCCAACAAATGTCATATTTGTATTTGGTAATTGGAAACATGGTTCTTTTTGGGAATCTTCCTCAATGGATCCATTAGTCTCATCCACAGGAAATTATTGGATGACAACATTTCTAACTTAGAATTGTTCTTTTTACACGTATGCTAAAGATTCTTCAAAAGTACGCTTTGATCATAACAAAAATTATAACATATTCCCATCTAGCTCAAATTGTCCTCAATTTCATCAACTTACAAATAGTTGTTTATATTTTGGATTCGATCTTGTTTTTTATCTTCTGGAGTCAATCCCATTCTAATGGAGCTCTTCATTATGATCTATGTCCTAATTTAAATAAGATATTCAAAATGCTTGTTTAATATCCTCTAATGTTAATGCACCATTGCAAGCAAATCCCTATACATTAAACCAGACAATGTAATCCTATTGAATAGTAATGATATCAAAACCCTCCAGCTTAACCACAAATTACGTATGACCCTTCAATGTATGCAACTCTTTGTCCCTTTCATCTGAAAATGAAATCATGAGAACCGATGTAAGAAATAAGCTACAACTAACAAAATTAAATTTTAAAGAAAATATGAAAATATTCACCTAGAAACTTCAACACGACTCTTTGTTTATTCAACAGTTTCTGACAACTCCTGATAGCTTCTCTTTTCATTGAATAAATGTGTTTTCAGTGGACTAGGACCATGTAAGGTGCATTGATAATGAGTCCATTGTGCTTCACGTCCCTCTTTACCAGTATTGATTAGATGTGAATGTAGGAGGAAATATCTAAAAGATAATGAGCATTGCATTAGTACAATTTGCACTAGTTAACAGCCAATATCTTCATAGTATTTTCCCACGAGGTTCAAATAATTCCATATAGAATTAGAATAGAATGTAAATAAATACATACATTGTGTTCAATAATATTACCCCAAGATTTTCCACTCATTACATAAATAACAATAAACTTTGAACCTAGTAAAGAAGTCTTGGATGGTCTCATAGTGAGCTGGACTCATGGAGATTAGCTCATTCTCAATATGATGGCCTCTCATCTTATCACTATTCCCAAATAGTGAATCAAGGTTGACCCAAACTTCATTGGGTGTGCTAATTTTCTCTACATGAAGGAGGATATCCATTGAAATGTTGAGGACAATCTTTCCAAAAGATTCATCAATTCTATTGAAGTACTTCGCTTTATCTACTACAAAGTTGGGTTTGACTTCAATCCCCATGGTGACTCTATATAGGAATTTCGACCTCCGATGGATCACCATTTTTGCATTCCATTAAAAATATTTGAATTTTGTAAGAAATAATTGATTCTACTCCATCCTGCTTACGCAACCTGTGAGAAAAACGTTGTAGAACCTCCAATGCAAACACGTAGATTTTCTGGAAATATGCCCTAAACAACAAGTCAAACCTCTATATATTTGTTTTCAACTCCAACTAGATCTGATACCATGTGATAATTTCTTCACGGTGTGATCTAGGAGATAGATAAATATTCACAATCAAAGTATTTGACAAAATATGCAAGAGAACAAGAAAAGATGCTGAAATAGAACATGTGAATGGTGCTAATAATTGATCATTATATTATAGTACATCTTGTACATGTGTATGGTGCATATTTATAATACATTGGAGAACATTTTTGAGACCTTGGAGGCCATGTGAACACATACAATTGTCAGGATAGGATTTGACACCTAAACCCCCATAGGTTGACCAATAGGATTCCAAACCATACCAAATAGTCACAAATGCTAGTGTGAACATGGTTGGAGCATTATTGGGTCATAAATGAGGGAAGGATAATCATGGGAGAGTGTATGGGTGAGTCGGAGAGTCTCTAGGAGCCAATAAATGCCCAAGAATACCACAAAACAACCACGTTCACACACTAGAGCCCCTAGTCAAAGAAGGAGGTGGTTTGCAATTAATACAGATGCTTGGATGAAAGAATGATCAAATTGGGGCTCCTCAAATATCAATTAATGATACATAAATCACCTATTAGACCAATATTGAGTAGTATATTCTAGGCTATACCATACAACATAAGCACATGGAAAATAAAAATGTCTCTTAGGTAGATGGCCATGGTACTAAGGTAGATTAATGCGCTAAGAATGGTTATTCTCTATTCCATCACAATATTAAGTGCATCAATTGTTTCAAATACAAAATATCCATCATAAGAGCATCAATATCATGTTGATATTTCACCGTCTTTACTAGATGTGTACTCTTTGCTTTCTTCTTCTTTTGTCGAAATTTGTGAAGATAGTAATCATGTGGATAAGAAGAAGAAGAAAAGGAATATTTAGAAAAACAAATACAAATGAGAAATTAAATCTCAACCAACCACTCCTCATTGTGCCGAGAGTGTTGATTTTCCCACGAAAACACCTTGTAAGCCTAAGTTCCCTCCCAGACTTCGCAAGGGTGACCATCTTCAAAGAATATTGTCATGGTTTGTGCCAAGTTTTAGAAGTGTGGTCTAAGGCTTCCAAAAAACCCATGTCATCATTGTGATGATACCCAATCAACCAGTGACTTTGGGGTTAATATTCGAAAAGGAAAAGTCAAATATTCTTGCTTGCTATGTAAGGACATTCACCTTACTTATCTTTGACCTTGCATGGATAAAGATTGAAAGGTGTTGGAGGATATTACTGTTCCTAAAAAATGGCTACCAACAGGTTACCATAATTGTTCCCTTGACCTCCCATTGGTTGATAAAGTGATTGATCTAGTTTCACCCTCAGTTTATACCACTCTTCCAATGGAGAGTGAAATTAAAGTGATTGATTCGATGTCATATCCACTTGATCCCACTCTTTCATAAGAGAGTGTTAAGACTAAAGTATTCACTTTGACACAGTCTTCATCTTGTCCTTCTCTTCTAGTTAAGAATGAATTGAAACCCGCTAAAGTTTTAGTATTCAGTTTGGATTGTTCTCTGCAAGGGGAAATCTTGTCTATTTCAACAGAACCCTCACCAGGTAGTGATGTTATTTTCTTTGGTTGGAGTAATCTAACAAAATATCGTCTTCATTCGAGTGTTAATTTCAAAATATGTGCAAGTTATCGCTAGGATCATACTCCACAGTATTGTTGATGAAGGGGATTTTGTTAGTATTATATCCTCAACTTCTTGGAAAGATATAGGTTCTCCTAATATTGGGCCAGGCACTGATCAGATACTGGATTTTATTAGAAAACCTACTGCACCTTTATAGATCCTTCCTCATTTTCATATTACCTTAGGAGGGGAAAATGTCTGCATTGGTCTTATTGTAGTCCAATGTCCTTTATATTTTAATCTTCTCCTTGGACACGATTATGTTTACGCCATGGAAGTTGTAGTGTCCACACAGTTTTGAGTGATGCATTTTCCCCATGATGGGAATATTGTGACCATTGATCATATTTCCTTTGTTAATTCTGATCATCATATAACTACTAGTCATCAAAATACCATGAATTCCCCACATGTCTTGTTGTTCCTTTCCCTTTGTCGACCATGTCTCTTGACTCTGCACGTCACACCAGAGTTCATTCGTTTGTAAACCGATAGCTTCTTCTCTTCATGGGGAATCCTAGGGGGGAATCTCTTTAGTCTTTGGACATCATACTAGAGTTAAACCAATAGCTTCTTATGTAAGGGGCCAAACCTTCCAACCTTTGGACATCATGTTGGCTAAGAACTGAATGCGAGCACAGTTCCCATTCTATGTCAAGGTCGTTAAAAAAATGAAACAGGTGTCCTTGAGAATAATTTACTCTTTTTAAATCTCGTTAAAAATTGAAATAGGACACCTCAAGAATAGTTGTTCTCTGATTCAAACTTCTATAAAAATGAATTATGTCCTCACAAGCATATTTATTTTCTATTTCAAGCTTGTTTATAAATGAAACAGGTCACCTTGACCAAAGTTCTCTTTTTGTGTCAAGCTCATTAAAAAATGAAACATATTCTTCCATTGTGTCAAGTATTTTACTAGAATCAATACTTGAACCTTCATTTTATCTTCCTGTATCACTTTCATGTTTCTTCCTCTGTCTCTGGTGAACCTTGTCCCAGTAATAACCCGATATTTAGTTGAATGAAGGAAAGAGTATGCATACAAAATGAAGCTTGGGGAGATGTCTCCAAACTATTTATATTATGTTGGAGCTAGGATACTTGACATTTATACTTGGGGAAAGTACCAACCACTAGCCATCATGTTGGGAAAAACCCCATCAATAGGACTCATTCTGAGCATACTTTCCTTTTAGTTTCGAACTCTCTAAACCATGAAATGAAATTTTGAGCATAGTTTATACTATGTCAAGCTCATTTTAAAATGAAGAAGATACCCTGAGCGTTCTTCCAACTGGTCTTCGAGCTCAATAAAAACAATAAGATGGTGTGGAGTTTACTTTTTATGGTTTTTGTTCTCTGGTTAAAACATGAAAATTGTTTTGAGCTTACTTTATCGCTTTTTTGTGCTCTGATTTCAAACATAAAAAAGGTACTAAGCGCTTTTTATACATTCGATGTGCTCATTAAACACCTAGTGAAGAGGTATTAAGTGTGCTTTTACTGATTTTTCAGACTCGTTAAAATGGATTATGAAAAAAGAACCCCTTACAATGTCAATTTTAAGCTCTTTTCGAGAATTTTTAAACATGAAAATATCACCAAGCAAGATTGATACTTTCACGGTTGTAAAAGTATTTGAAATATCATCTAGTTGGTGATAGTTTACCCCTTCTTCCATTCAATTGGACTCATTTACGTAAAATGTATACTCTAGTTTATCAAAACTAGAAGAGTTATCCTATGCATCAGTTTTTACTTTTTGGGCCTCAGCAACTAAATTTACAAAAAAATCCACACTAGAGTCTTCTTAGTCATTTCAAACTCTCTAAACATGAAACGATAATTGAGTTTACCTTCTTCGGACTCATAAAATTAAACAATGAAGGAAAATTTCTGGGAATGAAACCCTCCTTTCTTAGGTTCATAAAACATATGAGAATGGACTCATCACTTGATGAGCTGCATCGAGCATTTGTTACCATTTTCAAGCTTGTTAAAAATAAAATAGGTATTCATCCTTCTTGATGGGAAAATTAAAGGAATGGGGAACATCTTTCATTTGTATCAATGACGTCTTATAGTCCACCCTTGAACATGATACCTGCCTCAATTTTCATTTCAAACAATTGGGTATTCATCTTGTCACCGAGTCGATCCATTTTTGTGAGTCATTTAACTCATTTGATTCAATTCAAAGAATGCATTGTCTTGTCCTTGCATTACTTATAGTATCTGTCTCGTAATTCAATGCTTCCAAATCATTTGTCGTGTCATTTAATGTTCAAGGGAAACCTCCTCTATAATATACCTCTATAGTTTCCTTACCTTCCTTCGAGTCAGCCACATCTAAATCAATATTATGGTTTTTTTCATCACTTCAACATCATATTTTGTCCCATGTTTTGATGGCCCTCCTTCGACGAGTCTATTCTTATTGAAACCAACATATCATCCAAGAATTATACTTAGAAACCGAATCGAAGTAAAGTTAAATCCCGTATGCCTCAATCAGAGGTTTCCTCACTTTCAACAATGGGTTTTCATAAACGGCCTCTGATTGAAGGATTTCATCGAGTGTTTGAATACAAGTGCTCTATTCACAATTGGAGGAATGTACTAGGATACCTTGATAATCATTGACATTAATTATGATCTCCCTCACACTTGTTAATGATATACATCAATGACCGATAATCTAGTGGTTTCTACCATGTTCGACATTAGGACATCTATTCGCATGGATAGAATCGTATCGTTTGGGGTTGGAATGAAGGTCCTAAGTGGTTATGTATCCACTTGAATATGTGCCTATCCTATGGTTGCTATGGAGTATTGGTTGGAGTCATGACACTGATCCACATTGTATGTTTGGTGGCTATGTTAAAATTTTGAGTCACGATAAGATGGATCTACTTTGTATGTTCCTTAGAGGATACACAATGTATTATCAGTAGAAATGACATGGTCATTATACATGGATCTACAGTGTATTGGTATGTATCCATGTTTGAGTTATATAGTTGGTGATTGGTCTTGAGTCAAATGTTTACCCACCTCTCTTTTTCCTCTGATACCAAAATCAATATCTAACAAATCATTTCACCTATCCCATCCCCCTAGCTTCATACTTTGGTGGGAATTCTGTTACACCCAAAAAATGTCCTAATGCTCCAATCCCTTGAAGTACATGTCCAAACTGTCTTTTGGGACCTTATTACTCACTCCTAGAAAATCTGTCGCACCTTGCTTCCTACCATAGAGTGCTAGACAAGCATGGAACCTCTTTTCTACCTACACAAGGAATTGGTTTCTCGTTTCACATGACCACAAAGAGATCCAACACACTTATCCCTTTTACAAGGAGTGCCAAGAGTCCAAAAAGGGAAAAATGAGAATATTTGAGAAGATTCTAGGAAAAATCTATCATGGATGGTGATCCAATGTACTTGGGAGAGATAGTACTCAACCTCCTAACCCTTATGGATCATTCCCTACCTTCCTCCCACAATATCTTGACCCATTTGGGCTTCCTTTGGCCCATAAAAGCAAGCTACATGGACCATGTGACGAGGGTACCAAGAGAGCATCCTTATGTTGTTGGGTCCAAGTCTAGTATAGCAGGCAAAGAAAGAGTGGTTGTGAGTAAGATGTTGCATAGTTGGTAGTGTGTGTGAGTGATTCAAAGATATTGTAAAAGAAAATATTCGACATCAAGGATTTGGTTGTAGCTTTCTTTTCTTATCTTTAATACATAAGTGTTTCCCTTTCCCATAAATGATTTATGCTAATATTGATTGTTTATTACTAGTTTCCTTGATCATTAGTATAGGTCATTGGTTTATCTTGTTTCTCTCATATCTTGTCCTTTTTTTTGTGTTCTTTGTAGCTATAGTAGATCACACAAGGATCTATAAAAAATGGACAATATTCCACACTCAAGACAAAGATAGATTTGCATTCAAGTAGATTAGTCATCTAGGGAGAGGATACATTGTCATGTCCTTTTGTTCTAGACTTGCACCATGTAGGTAAGGGGAACAAACTGTTTCTACACTGATTGAAATATTTCTGGTAACATTCAACGACTTCTCTAGGGTGTCAGCATCTATACGATCTTAAAATACAAGAATATCAAAGTTAACTTGTACCTTAATGTGTGCAGTTGCTCCAAAGTAACTGCTTCTTATTCATGACCCCTTTGATGTTGTCAGCATAAGTTCAATAATTTGGATGAATGATACATCATTTTGATGAAATATCACACAAGGGATTTCTTAAGAAACATCTTAATCGGATATCCTACTCTGTCATCTCCTTTTTCCTCATCCATGGGGGCAAGTTTGGGCCACCGAGGGTGGTCATCCTCAAGCTAAATGAATTCAAGACCGAACTATTTATATTTCAACCTTGTTGGAGACATGCATGGAGAAAAAAAAATAACAAATCTTTTTGATACCATTGATCCATATTTATGTGAGAACTAAATCAAAGAAAATATATAGAACCACATACACAAATATATTGCAAGTAACAAAATGATACAATAAACATAAATAATATTAAATTATGGAAATAGAACAGACTGTAGAATACAGAAGCTATAATGGTGTCAATTTATGTTTGATAAGAGATGCGATGACTATGCTCATTCATGACAGTATCAAAATAAAAGGATCCTAAAAGGGTTTATTAATAATAAGCATGAGGGTAAGAACCCTAAACATCCAAAAAATTAACCCTATGAGATGAAGCATTGAAGTTTTGGACCCAAGGTGGTTTGTTGAGTAGTCAACTCCCCAAGGTTATAACTCTTGCATACGATCTTCATTTGAGGTGCTTAGTGGACAATTGGAAAGATCTAGTCGAGGAGTAAAATTATGGATTGATTCTAGACCAGAATATATGTCTATTAGATGGGACTCTACAAGCCAATACAAGAACCTATGGATATCTCTTGGGCTATTATGAGCCCAAAAACATCGATCTTTAGGGCCTCAAAACAAACCCAGAAGTTCAGTACCCAAAAAACTGTAGAAAAACTACTAGAAAATTTCCAAAATGAAAAAATGTTTTGAGCCAATGGAATAGGTGCATCGAAAATGATATCCATCTGAATCAGTATTGCTCATCCTAACTATCCTACTTTCATGCTCAATCAATCTTCTCAACATAAAACATTAGGCATTTTTAGTGCGACATTTTGGGTTAACACTTCATCCATGTTGAAAGAATCACAATGAAGCTAATATATTATGGAAAAGATTACGATTAATCAATAATGAAATGGAAATACAGTCCTTGAGAATAGAAAACTAAGAAAGAAAAGATCTAAAAAAAATAAGGAATTCCAATTTTGATTTAATATATAAATCAAAAGAAATAATACTAAGTTATTAAATGATAATAAACTAGAAAATTAAAAAGAAAATAAAATAATTAAAATGAGTAAAATGAGGTATTTTAAGAGAGTTTTATAAATCTCTTTAATTTAATAAATCAAATTAAAATAAAACAAAATCTATTTTAAATAATTGATAAAACTATAAAGAGGAATTTTTTAACCAAAGATAATAAAAGAGACTAAAAAAAAGACAAAAATAATTAAAAATGACAAAAATATATATAAAATTTTGAAAAAATAGTTAAAAAGAAGGTTAGTAATTTAGATACAAATTTTGTATTAAAATTAGTTTATTAACATAAATAAATTTAAATCTATCTTAAACACAATAAACATTTTTAAATTTACAAAACATATTACATATACCATAACTTTCCATAATCCCACAACCGCATGTAACATAAGACAAATAGTTTTCTTCACAAAAGGATCAAATTTCAATAAAACATACACCATATCCTTTCTACTTTGAAAAAATAAACTATTAACATAAACATCTGACCCTAAACATAAACATCTCACCAATACAAATAACATACACCACCACTATTACTAGCCTTAAAGTACTCCAATCGTTCACCATTTAATGGACAATTTAAGTCTAATACTACTAGCACTAAAATGTTTGATGAAAAACCTAAATCTCATTTTGATACCATTGATCCATATTTATGTGAGAACTAAATCAAAGAAAATATATAGAACCACATACACATATATATTGCAAGTAACACAATGATATAATAAACACAAATAATATTAAATGATGGAAATAGAACATGGTGTAAAATATACAGCTATAATGGTGACATTATACTCATTCATGAAAAAATGGTTAACCAACACTTAATAATTGATATACACATTTTATATTAAAATTAGTTTATTAACATAAATCAATATAAATCTATCTTAAACCGAGCAAACATTTTAACTTTACAAAATATATTACATATACCATATCTTTGACTCCACCCCCAACCATATGTATCATAAGATAAATATTTTTCTTCACAAAAAGATCAAATTTCAATAAAACATACACTATATCCTTTCTACTTTGAAAAAATAAACAATTAACATAAACATCTAACCCTAAACATAAACGTATAACCAATACAAATAACATACATCACCACTATTACTAGTCTTGAAGTACTACTCAGCATCATGATCATTATTCTATCTATAGACAAATATCACATGAAATAAATATATTATATTGTAACAAAGTGACAATTGAAAAAGGAAAATATCTATTGATACTTTGGCATAGTTAATCAATTAGCAACCCAAATTATCCTTAATCTAAAAACTATTTTGTTATGTTCTCATTCAATGTTGAGGAATAAAAGGGATTGATTACTAACGAGCAATATTCCACTCACTGTCATTAGAGGAATTTTGGGGTCTAAAATGGGCCTCCTAAGGAAAATAATAAAATAATAGTTAAAATAATAAAAAAATATTGATTAATTTTGGAGGAAGAAAGAAAAAAATTACTTTTTGTGTTCGTATTTTCGACATATCTCCCTGTGTTTTTACTCAAATTTCGATCAGGAGAGCTCATTGGATGCAAAATTTGATTCTGCATCCAACGAGTACCCACACTGCATACTTTTGACAGACCCCGCTATCCCAAAAACAAGAAATACCTGAAAAAACGTGATGATGATGTCATCATCACGTTTTTTCAGGTATTGCTTGTTTTTGGGGTAGCGGGGTCTATCAAAAGTATGTAGTGTGGGTACTCGTTGGATGCGAAATCAAATTCCGCATCCAATGAGCTCTCCCGATCAAAATTTGAGTAAAAACACAATGAGATATGTCGAAAATACGAACAAAAAAAGTAGTTTTTTTTAATGACAAATATGTCAAGTCAACCATTATGGTTGACTTATTTTATTGATATTCTATTGGTTCTTGAATTCCAACTCACAAAAACTTATTTTGGCACGTTTTCTTATAAGGCCCATTTTAGACCCCAAATTTCCTCTAATGAAGGAGAAATAAAAATCATCACAAAAGGAAGTTTGATGAGAAGGATGCTATATAATATTTAAGCCATTTCTATTTCAAATTCTATACCATATAATTATAATATACACCTATGGTCCCCTCCTTCATATTGGGTCTTTGTTTTATACTTTGGAGAAGTGGTTTAGGGTTGTGGGTTGGGTACAATTGAGCCCATGTGGACTAGAAATTACTTCAATGAATAAAAACACATTTTGGATCATACATTTTTGTTCTAATTTCTAAAAATGTACATGTTTTGCTAAAGGGTAACAAGAATATACACTTGTTGATAATTGACAACATGTATACAAAAGTAAAAAAATGATTTTTTTAAGGATTTTCCCTCATTTTAATGTGTAATACTTGTGTAGGGTGTTTTTTGGCATTAAAGGGTTAAGCAACGCTATAATAAATTCCCCTTGATGTATGAGGTTAGTGGAGAATCTAATGCCGATTTGCATTATAAATATATTGGGAATGTCTTGATTAGTGGACTGGAGTTGGATTCACCAAGACTAGATGGGAATACCCATTTTAGATGTTTTCTTGAATTCTATTGTACTTTTTTGGTGGTTGAGTGGTCCAAGTGATTCTATAAGTGGTTGCTAGCAAAACAGAATGAAATAAAGAAGGTAATAACACAATAAGATAAAACAATTCAAAGGGATAATAATACAAAATCTAACAACCAATAGATTCCAAACCTCTTCTTTTATTTCCCAATGGTCAAGACTCTACAACACCTTGGAGATGTGAGATCCAAATGGAGGAAATCAATCCCTCTAATGGGATTTTATTAAGTCCACATTAGGTATAAAGTGGATTGAAGAGAAAATGTGAAGAACATGTTGCCATTGGAGGAAGGTGGCAAGAGATATTGGTGAATGCTAAAGAAGACGGAAAAGTTGAGCTATAAGGGAGCGCAAGAACAATTCCAGTAGAATAACCTTGCTTTAATTTCTTCCTTACAATAAGCATTCCCACGGATTCCTATAATAGTCCAAGAGCTGTCCAAGAAATAACAAGATCCCAATGTTAAACCAATAATCCATGATCTAGTTCCATGGTACACCGAAGAGGACATTTAAGGAAACCAAGTGCGTGAAGAACCAAAATTTGAATTTTTGGAGGAAATAGAGATTTAATGGTCCTTTAATGTGGCACCAGTGGGTGAGATCTTGTTGTTTGTGTTAGTCATGCACATATCAAAGGGAAATTCTAGTTTATCGTGTTAATGTTGAATTGGTAACCCACATTGTAATGCATAGAAACATACCATTGGTTGCACGATATTGCATTTTGACTACTTGTGGGCATTGTTGGACTCATGTTTCTTCTTGGGTATTTTGACGATGTCTTCGGTTCGATGCATGTTGTATGTTGATGATGTTGTACTTTGAAAATTGTGAAAATGTTACATGTGTGGAATATTTCCACGATAAATGTAGGCCATTGCAATATTTAAGAACCATGTGAAACTCCAAATTTCTAATACTAATATATTTGTGCAAGGTATGGAAGTAATTAGTGTACTCCTACACCATTTGGTCCCTTTGTTGCTGCAAGGTGGTCCATTTTGTGTATTGGTTTTCACAGCTTCCAACAGGATAATACATATTATTTAGGGCTTCCATGAAATTTTCCACGTGGGATACCCCCAAAAATATCAATCCCATTTACGGATGCTTTCTCACAACATGTTTCCAACAAATATTTCACATGGGGCACTTCCTCAAGGAGCATGAATATGATATTTTATGTATTGGATAAATTGTGGACATAAAAATAGACCTATAGCAAACTCAATCACTTAGGCTAGGGAGTTAACATCTATATGATCTTCAAATACAATAATATCAAAGTTAACTTGTATCTTAAAGGGTTTGGCTCCTCAAAAGTGACTCCTTCTGGTTCATGATCATGTTGATGTTGTTAGCATCGATCGAATGATTTGAATGAAATGATCCATGATTTTGATCAAACGTTGCATGAGGGATTCCTCAAGAAACATCTTAATAGGATCTCCTATGTACTCTCTCATCTCCTTTTTCCTCAGCCATGGGGTGAGTTTGGGTCACCGAGGGTGGTCCTCCTCAAGCTGAACTAATTCGAGACCCAACTATTTATATTCCAACCTCGTCGAGGACATGCATGGAGAAATAATATAAAAAAAAACCTATTATTTTGATACCATTGATCCATAATTATGTCAAAACTAAATGGATGAAAATAAATAGAACCACATACAAAGATATATTGCAAGTAACACAATGATATAGTAAACAACAATAATATTAAATGATGGATATAGAAGAGGGTGTAAAATATAGCAGCTATAATGGTGCCAATATGCTCATTCATGAAAAAATTGTTAATCAACACTTAATAATCGAGATACAAATTTTACATAAAAGCTAGTTTACTAACATAAATCAATATAAATCTATATTAAACCCAACACACATTTAAACTTTACGAAAGATATTACATATACCATATCTATTCATACTCCCCCAACAATATGTATCATAAAATAAATAGTTTTCTTCACAAAATATCAAATTTCAATAAAACATACCACATATCCTTTCTACTTAAAAAAAATAAACGATTAACATAAACATCTAACACTAAACATAAATTTTCAACCAATACAAATAACATATAGTATCACTATTACTGGCATTCAACTACTCTAATCGTTCACCATTTAATGGACAATTTAAACTAATACTACTGCCACTAAAATGCTCGACGAAAAACCTAAATCTCATATGGAAAACCTGCCCTAACTCTCATATGGAAAACCTGTCTTGAAATGCTCTACGTCAGAAAGGACAAGTGCTCCCAAGTGTCAGTCGTGGCTCGACGACAGACATGAAAACTTTTATTTGATATCAACCACTACAAAATGCAATTTTGTTGAAATATGTGACCACAATGGAGTTGATCTTCCTCATATCCCAATTGAAAATCCTTTTGGAAGATTGCGCATGTTGAAGTAATGCTATTGTTATCATTGATATGCTCACCTGAAATAGTAATCGCTATGATTTCTCCAATTTACTCCGCCAATAACGCACCATACATTGTTAATCTATCTAAAAAATGTTTCCATCGTTCAGTAAGTTCTATTATTCTCATGTCTAACTGAACACTAATTTCCATGGGGATTGGATGACAAATATCTCTCAATTCCCTAAGAAATTCCTGCATCCTACTGTGTAGCAAACAAATTTGGTCTCTAGAATCAGGACCTGGCCACCATTCCTCAAATTCCCCAAAATATCTTATAATTTCCTATAGTTTACCTAATACTCATCGTCCTCTTTCCATGACTTCTATTTGTGCGGCCCATGATCTTTCAGTTAATAATTGTTGTCTCTCCCCAAGTTCTTCTAATCTCTGTTGGGTGACCCAAAAGCATGGGAGTAGGTTTCCACGGAGCAAATTATAAAACCCAAATGGTCCCCGATATAAATGTGTTAGGGGAGATTAATTCATTGCTCTGAACTTAATCTTTGTTTCTCCCCACTTCCTACTCACTTGTATACATATTTTCCAACAAAAGTCCCTTATTTTCCTAGTATGGAGATGCACTAAATGATTGTAATTGAAATATCACAAATTTAATTTAATTTGCAAAATTAGTTAGTGTTCAAGTCTTCATAATAGACTTGGGACATTACCGTGGTATTAGAGCATGGTCCTCCATACCTGCTCTTGATATTCAACAATGGTTCCAAAATACAATTCCAATACCAAAAGAAAGATCCCTCAAGAGAAGGAAGTAGAATCTGTGGATGGAAGATTCCATGAAGAAATGGATGAGAAAGATGAATTCATGAACTTTGTTAAGAACATGTTGAAAGGTTTGCAAGACATTTCAACTAACATCATACATTATGGTCAAGAGACCAGGGAATTCCCAGCTAAATAGCTAGGAGTGAAAGATGGAGAAGGAGCAGCATTGGTTCCCAATGTCAAGAAAGAAAGGTCTTGGGTGGCCATATTTTATCCAAGATTGGGCCTCAGAATAGGACTCTAGAATATACATATGAACCAAAGTTGCATCCTCGACCTAGTATGCCCAAATTTTTAGAGACCCCGAAGGAAGACCATGAAGCACATGCCGAAACTATTGCTACATGGGAGGGGAAATTTTCTGTGTATTAATCATTGAGTGAATAATGAAGAAAGGATCTTCCATTCAAGTATTTCTATGAGAATAAATTCAAGGGGAATCCAAGAGGAGCTGCAAGGAATCCATATCATAATTATGAATTAAACAATGCCATTAGGAAAATCACTTTGCCATATTTTGATGCTACTTCCAATTGCTCAGTGAGTTCTTGGATTCAGAAAATGGATACATATTTTCAGCTGAATCGTATGGCAGAAAGGGATGCCATCAAGTTGGAAGCCCTACATCTTGATGGGGAGGACATTGACTGGTGGTTTCATGGCATGAAATCATTAGGCCATGATTAAGTAGTCAACTAAGAGGATTTCACCAAAAAATTACATAAATATTTGACCGAAGAGATCCTGATATCTCTTTCTGAGATTTTGCACACATTAGACAAGTTGGAACTCCAGAAGCATACATCTCAGAGTTTGAAAAGATGGATGTAATGGTCACTGACATATCAGAATCAAGGCTGATCCTTTTGTTTATAGAAGGATTGAATGAACCATTGAAAAATTTTGTGAAGGATTAATGACCCGCCACTTTGCAGAAAGAAGTGAGCAGGACTAGAGACATGCATGATGAAATTCCAAGGACCAAATATCCTCCCAGACCTCCTATGCCTCATAAATTTCAGAATCAAAGACCTCCCGTGAGAAAATTTCTTGCCACTGGAAAGAAAGATTACTCCTATAAGGATCAGGATGAATTTAGGAGGAAGAAGCTGTGTTTTTCCTGCCAAGAACCATGTTCTCCCTGTCACAAATGTGTGAAGGGAAAAGCACACTATATTGAAGTATTTTCTAAACGTGATGAATAGGTTGTAGGAGAAGCTGAGATGGTTGATGGAGAGTATGCAACAATTAAATAAGAGGATAAACCCCATCAAACCAACAAAAAATTGTAGTACTCATTGGAGTACCCCGGTTCCATACTTTAAGGCTAAAAGGAGTACTACAAGGGAAAAAAATCACAGTCCATGTTGATGGGAGTGCCACCCATAATTTTATTGATTTGTGGAGATGATAAAAATACCTACTTATCCCTTTGAAGGATTCACTATGGTCATTCATGGTAACCATACCATGGAATGCAACCGATGGATTCCAAATCTACAAGTAAACATCGATGACTATAATGTGAAAGACAACTTTTATGTTGTCAATGTGGTAGACACCAACATGGTGTTGGTGGTACAATGTATGTACTCTATTGGAGAGCACTATGTGAATCACTAAATACCATAAATAAGTTTCAAGGATTCATGAAGGAAAACCAGTGGTATTGAAAGGAATGAATACGTATCCCATCCAAGTAATTGTTGTGAAAATTATGAGATCTGTTATGAGACATAGGGATATTGAATGGGTTTTTGAATGCCAAATTACCACTAAGGGAGCTGCTTCCAAAGTTTCCTCTCGGCCCAAATTTATAAAAAATTGGTGCACAAGCATAAGAGGGTTTTTTAATACCTTCCACATGGCGGGCCACCTGACCGTGGCATTGAACACATGATTGTGTTGGAAGCTGGTACACTTCCAATAAAAATCCATCCCTATAAGCATCCAATTATATTCAAGGATGAATTTGAGAAGGACATCAAGGATCTCCTTGAGTTGGGCCTCATCAAACCAAGCTCCAGTCCTTTTGCTTCTTCAGTGGTTCTCGTGAAGAATAAGGATGTGACAGTTAAGATGTGCATAGATTATCGAGCTTTGAAGAAGAAGACCATAACGAATAGGTACCCAATTCCTTGAATTAATGAGCTGATGGATGAGCTACATGGAGCCAATTTTTTCTCCAAAATAGAACTCCGATCAAGGTACCATTAAATCAGAATGAGGAAGGAAGATATATAAAAGACAACCATCCACTGTCATTTTGGCCACTTTGAGTTTTTGGTCATGCCATTTGGATTGACTAATGCACCAACAAACTTCCAATCATTCATGAACAAGGTATTCAACAAACATATCTATAAGTATGTCCTTGTGTTTTTTGATGATATTGTAATCTATAGTATGACATGGGAGGAGCACTTGCACCACTTGGAGGAGGTACTCACTATGCTTGTGGATCTGCCATTTTTTCCCAAGATGTCTAAGTGTGAGTTTGGCATGACAAAACTGTTGTATCTTGGCCATGTGATCTGCCAAGAAGGGGTCAAGGTAGACCCAGAAAAAAATAAAGGCCATATTGGAATGGGCCAGCCCAAGGAACCTCACTTAACTAAGAAACTCCATTGGCCTTTGTAACTACTACCGCATATTTGTCAAAGGATACTCCCAGTACACTGCACCCTTGATAGATAGGACTAAGAAGGGTGCATTTAGTTGGAGTGAGCAGGCTGAAAAATATTTCTAGAAAATGAAAGAGATAATGAGTAGTTGTCCAGTACTTTCCTTGCCTAATTTTTCCAATCCTTTTGTGTTGGAATGTGATGCTTCTGGTGTAGCATTGGAGTTGTTCTAATGCAAGTTAGGCACCCTATTGCATTTGAGAGAAGGAAATTGCAGCTACATGAAAGGTTGTGTTCCATATATGATAAGGAGATGTTGGACATCATGCATGCCTTGGAAAAATTCCAACAATACTTGGTGGGAGGTAAATTCATTGTGAAGACTAATCACAACAGTCTTAGACACTTCCTTACCCAAAAGGAACTCAATGACATGAAGCAAAAATGGGTGAGTAAAGTTCAGTCCTATGATTTTGGCATTGAGTATAAAGAGGGAAAAATGAATGTTGTGGTTGATGCACTCTCCCGTAAGCCCACATTCTCCTTGCTTCAAATGTTAAATGAATGGAAGATCCAGTTGGCTACTAAATACTATAAAGGTCAATTTTCTTGTGAAGTTTTGGATGGGGAAAACCATAATGAAGAGTACAAAGTCCATGATGACCTCATCTACGACAAAAACAAGAATTTTCTTAGTGCCCAAATCTACACTAAAAAGGAAGATTTTAGAAGATGCACATGATTCACTAGTGGTTGGTTACCCTTAGTCAAGTTTCCCAAAAAATAAAATGGTAATGTTTTTCAAGCACTATTGGTTAATTATTTTTGTTAAAAAGTTTAAAGGTGTGAAAATTGGGGCTCTTTAGATATCTCACATTTAAATCCATAAAAATTACAAACGCTTATGAGTTTTCCTAGCAAAGTTCAAAATTTTGACTGTGAGGTCCATTGGTCACGATCCATAATTGTCACCGCCAAGCACTCCAACACTCCCTTTACGTTCAGTTCTACAATTTTACTTCAATTTTTATGGATATTTTGATGTCTATTCCCTTTATAAATTTTAGTTACATGCATACAAATTTATTGGCCATGTGGGTTGCATATATGTGGCTTATTTGACCACTACCTATAGAAAAAATGCCCTATACACAAGTTCTCATAAAGAAAAGTGCACACATAGCTGAGGAATTTCAAAAAATTCAAATTTAATTACTAATTTTTCAAAATGTTGTATTTATATCTCATCATTTCTTTCCAATGTAAGGATTAAACAACGTTAGGGGTCCTCCATCAATGTGGATCGTAAAAAAAAAATTTGTGAGTGCATTTGATCTCACACTCAATTTCTCAAGATGTTGATACAATATTGGGATCTCAAAAGAGAAACTGTTGTCATTAATGAACATGTCCTTACAATTGAGGTAGAGGACATATACTTCCTTATTGGTTTGTCTCACTGTTTTGAGGTTGTAAACCTCAAAGGTGGTCCTTAAGGAGTTTTCTTTCTACAAGATTAGATTCATAATTTTGTGGTGCCAATGTGGAGAAGGTTGGCTGTCAACTACCACTAGAGAGGATTTTTAATATTGGCATCATGATCATTATTCTATCTATATAGAAATATCAAATTAAAAAATATCTTATATTGAAATAAAGAGAGAACAAGAAAGGAAAATATCAATTGAGACTTTGGCATAGTTAATCCATCAACAACTGAAATTATCCTTAATCAAGAAACTAATGAATTTGTTATGCTCACATTCAATGTTGAGGAATAAAATAGATTGATTACTAACAAGCAATATACCCACTCACTCTAATGAGAAATAAAAATCATCACAATAGGAATTTTTATGGCAATGATGCTATATATTATTTAAGGCATTTTTGTTTCAAATTATATACCATATAATTAGAATATACACATATGGTCTCTCCTCCTTCATATTGGGTCTCTGTTTTATACTTTGGAGAAGTGGTTCAGGGTTGTGGGTTGGATATAATTAATCCCATGTGGACTAGAAACTACTTCAATGACCCAAAACACATGTGGGATCATACATTTTTGTTTTAATTTCTAAAGATGTACATGTGTTTCTAAAAATGGTAACAAGAATATACACTTGTTGATAATTGACAACACGTGTAGGAAAGTAAAAAAATTAAACTTTTTTGGAGGATTTTCCCTCATTTTGATGTGTAATACTACTGTAGGGTGTTTTCCAACATCAGTGGGTCAAGAAGCACTATAATAAATTTTCCTTGATGTATGAGGCTAGTGGAGAATCTAATGCGGATTCACATTATAAAGATATTAGGATATTGATTAGTGGAGTGGAGTAGGGTTCCCCAAGACTAGATCAAGAAATTTGTATGCAACAAAAAACCAAGGATGAAGAAACTTCCTTCCCAAGCTGGCCATACCCATGAACAGAAGGAAAAGAAATGGGCACCAAATCAAATGCACTACAAATCCATGAAATAAAAATGGAAATGTTGAATCATGGAAATGGAAAACATACACAAGTGGAACAATGTCACAAGTAAATCATAGTTACAAATATATACACAATGGATCTATGTCTAAATATACAATAGAAGAATGACTTGAATTGAGTGCAAAATATTTCTCCATATATTACGAATGTCACTTGAGGAATGGTATGGTTTTATGTAATTTGGATAATATTAAATGTGATAATGCTACTAGAGATTGAGATATTCAATCCAAACCATTGATATGTGTGTGTTATTTCCATGTTAATAGAAATTGTGAAAAATATTACACAAGGGTGAACCCTTCAAACTTGTTTAGGGGAAGATATTTGTTGGATGCAACAAGGCCTCATTATTAGTTGTACTTTGTTGGTGGGTGATTGGTCCAAGTGATTTTGGAAGTGGTTGTTAGTGACACAAAACGAGACAAAGAAAATTAAATTAAAACTAAATAAAACAATGCAAAGGGATATGAATACAAAATATAACAACGAGTAGATGCTAAACCACTTATTTTATTTCCCAGTGTTCAATATTGTACGACACCTTGGAGATGTGAGCTCCAAATGAAGGCAATCAATCCCTTTAGGGGAGGTTTATTTAGTCCACATTAGATAGAAATGCCCATGGATAACTATTATAGGCCAAGATGTGTGTAATGTTTCCATGATAACTGTAGGTCAGTGCAATATTTAAGAACCATGTGCTACTCAAAATCCCTAATACTAAAATATTTGTGCAAGGTATGGAAGTTGTTAGTGTACTCTAACACCATTTGGTCCCTCTGTTGCTGCAAGGCAGTCCATTTTGTGTATTGGTTTTCATAGCTTCCAACACGATAATACTTCTTATTTAGGGCTTCCATGAAATTTTCAACGTGGGATCACCCCCAAAAATATCAATCCCATCTATGGATTTTTTCTCACAACATGTGTCCAACAAATCTTTCACATCGGGCACTGCCTCAAGGAGAATGAATACGATATATTCAGCATTGGAGAAATTGTGGACATATAAATAGAGACATGTAGATAGACCTCTAGAAAAATCAACCACTTATCTAGGGCGTCAACATCTGTATGATCTTCAAATACAAGAATATCAAAGTTAACTTGTACCTTAAAGGGTGCGGCTCTCCAAAGTGACTGCTTCTAATTCATGATCCCGTTGATGGCATCGGTCCAACGATTTGGATGAAATGATCCATGATTTTTATCAAGCCTTGGACAAGGGGGATTTTGGGCCACCATGGGTGGTCCTCCTCAAGATGAACTAATTCAAGACCCAAATGTTTATATTTCAACCTCGTCAGGGACATGCATGGAGAAATAAGAAAAAAACATATCATTTTAATACCATTGATCCATATTTATGTGAGAACTAAATCAAAGAAAATATATAGAACCACATACAGAGATATAGTGCAAGTAACACAATGATATAGGAAACACAAATAATGGTGGCAGTATACTCATTCATGAAAAAATGGTTAATGAGCACTTAATAATTGAAATACAAATTTTACATTAAAATTGGTTTATTAACATAAATCAATATAAATCTATCTTAAACCCAACAAACATTTTAACTTTGCAAAACATATTACATATTCCATATCTTTCCCTACTCCACCCCCAACCTTATGTATCAAATAGTTTTCTTCACAAAATAGATCAAATTTCAATAAAATACACCACATATCCTTTCTACTTTGAAAAAATAAACTATTAACGTAAACATCTAACCCCAAACATTAACATCTAACCAATACAAATAACATAGAGCACCAATAGTTTTCTTTACAAAAAGGTTAAATTTCAATAAAAGATACCACATATCCTTCCCACTTTGAAAAACTTAAGTATGAACATAAACATCTAACCCTAAACATTAACATCTAACCAATACAAATAACATAGTGCACCAATAGTTTTCTTCACAAAAATTGTCAAATTTCAATAAAACATACCACATATCCTTTCCACTTTGAAAAAATAAAGTATGAACATAAACATCTGACCGTAAACATTAACATCTAACCAATGCAAATAACATATAGCACCAATAATTTTCTTCAGAATAAAAATGAAATTCCAATAAAACATATCACATATCCTTTCTACTTTCTAAAAAATAAACTATTAACAAAACATCTCACCCTAAACATTAACATCTAACCAATCCAAATAACATACAGCCTTAAAGCACTCCAATGGCCATTCAGCTTTTAATGGACAATAAAAATATAATAATACTACTACCAGCACTAAAATGATCGACGAAAAACCTAAATCTCATCTTGGAAAACCTGCCCTAAATCTCATCTGGAAAACTTGCCCTGAAATGCTCTACGGCAAACCAGGCAAGTGCTCCCTAGTGTCACTAGTGTCAGTCGTGGCTCGATGACATATAGGACAAATGTTATTCGATATCAACCACACCGAAATGCAATTTTGGTGAAAAATGTGACTGCAATGGAGTTGATCTACCTCTTCTCCGAATTCAAAATCCTCGTAGCAGATTGGGCAGCTTGAATTAATGCTATTGTTATCACTGATATGCTCTCCTGAAATAGTAATCAGTATGATTTCACCAACTTCCTCTGCCAATAATGCACTGTACGTTGTTAATCTATATGAATAATGTTTCCATCGTTCAGTAAGTTCTGTTATTCTCAGGTGTAACTCAACACTAATTTCGACAAGGATTGGATGACAAATATCTCTAAATCCTGTAAGAAATTCCTACTTCCTGCCGTGTAGCAAAAGAATTTGGTCTTCAGAATCAGGACCTGGCCATCGTTCCTCAAATTCCCCAAAATCTCTTATAATGTCCTGTACTTTACCGAATACTAGCCGTCTTACTTCTGGGACTTGTATTTGTGCGCCCCCTGATCTTTCAATTAATAATCGTTGTCGTTCCCCAAGTTCTTCTAATCTCCATTCCAATTCGGCATTAATTTGATCTGGGATTTGACTCTAAAACATGCTCCATTCGTAGATAAGCTCAGTTCTCCTATGTTGTATTTCATTAGTTCTGGGGCCCTCCCATTTTTGTTTGCTCACCTTCTAATTGTGTTGATCTACTTCACATACCATCAAAGAGAAGAGGTTGTCTTCAAAATTTCCTTGTTCCACTAGTCAATTCAACCCAATTCCGCTCAGGATTTGAGATCAAAATCCAAATCCTTCTATTGTTTTGTAAACAATGGTGATATCAAGCACATAACAGGATGTCAGAGTGCACAACTTATGAGCCACCACAGCAGGATGTCAGAGCGAAAAAATTATAATTGCCCATAGAAGAATGCCAAAGTGCACAACTTACAATCCCCTCACTTGAACAAGTCTTAGGCACAAGCAATTAAATGGAAAAATTGACTAATATAAACTTAAACCCATCAATCATCCATGGCTAAAATTTGTTTCTCTCAAATGCATAGCTGCACTGTTAAGAGGCATAACTATTGGCTTCCCAAGTTCAACATAACCCACACCATTATTTGTAAATGATCAACACCCAACCTGTGACAAAGAAAAACTCAAAGAGAAGAATGTCCACACCTCCTTTCCCTTCATGAGCTGAACAAAAACCTTTGGAATTCAACCAAGTAAAGGATAACATAGATTAAAGCTTGAAACCAACTACTTAAAAAATTTGTAAATAGAAAATGTTAATAACATTAAGTGTATACCGAACTCTTCTTAATATGCATTTTATGCACATACCTATCAACCCTCAAACATTCCACAAGATGACCTCCATATGCAGTGTTTAGAGAGTCTTCGTATACATATCTTCTTTATTTAATATTGAAGATCCTTGAATTGGTTAGAAAAAATAGGAGTAGTCACAATTATTCAACTTACTTTAAAAAGCATACAATCACAACTATGCATTTTGATTGTGTGGGTTGTTGTTTTTAGGTTCCCCATGGGAATTCCAAAGAGATGGCAAGCAGGCATGTACAATGACAATGCCTTTCACACCAAGCTCTTGAGAGCTCGTGGCCACTTCCTTCCTGGCCCTCAATAAATATGTGGTTTTCTTTCTCCACAATGTTGTTTTCCATGCCTAACAAAGCTTTGTTGCAGCTAGGCCTAAAAAAAATTAGATACTATTGTTGCCTCCTAACCATTGCAGTCTATCTGGCCTCTTTTATTTCAGAAGGATGAGGATCTGGGGGAAAAGAGACCATTATTGTTGTTCCACCTATTTGTCAACCCATTTCCTAAATTTCCTAAAGTCGCTTTTTCAAAACACATGCATCCTCTGAATGACCTCCTCTAAGCAATGACGCATAATCAATATAGACACAACAGTATAAAGGATATCCATCATCAATTCCTATTTAGCTTCTCTTTATCCTATATTTCCCTGAAATATATAACTTAAATAATAAAAGTGCAACACGTATGTATCCAGATTATAAACTTATGTAGACGAGAAAGATAAATAAGAGACAAGATTTTATCAAGCTGTAAACAATTTACACCCATTTTCATAAATTCATAAATACATAGAATATGCCTAATATTTATACATAGACCCTGACGCATACTAAATATCAGCATATAGTATTCCCATAAACAAAAATTAAAACTATTCAAAAAATGGCATGACCGAAAAATGGCCTCAAAATATTGGATGCTTGCTTCAATGACATGAATAACATCTTCCAAGACATTCTCAAGAAGCATTTTAATAAAGCAACATTATAAATAAAAAAATTTACAAATTACAATCTATCTGTACAACAAATATTTATAAAACTACTATCTGGTGTGGAATGAGAATAACAAATCCAAAACTAATAAATGATGTTCATTCATTGGAAATTATCATGCCATTTTATGATCTTAACAAGAACAATTCGAGAAGCCAAAAACACTAAATTAAGAAATGATTATAGATATTTAAACCCTACAAAAACAAGTTCGTATTCATTCGAAATGTTTTCAAAATTAAAATTGGAAGAAACTAATTCACATCATCTCAAAGCTCTTCTTCGCAAAATAAAAGTCCTAGTGCCTCTTATTATTGCATTTCAAGTTGTGAATGATCATTCACTACCTCCATGGTACTATCATGTAACAAGGACAACAGTGTGTCAGATGCCAAAAACTAATGGGAGGAAAAAATTTCACTCTATGACTATCGACACGGTTTAAACCTTCAAATATTATTGATCCAAAATTTCATAGCTTCTAAGGAAAATATGATAATGAAAAGCATGGTAAATAGGAAAGCAAGCTTGCGTAGATATCAAGATTATATTCTTGATATCAAGAAATACATATCCTATATCTGAAAAAACATTTGCACATCTTTTCAACAATTTATTGCCACATGACAAAACAAACGAAGGTAAGCAACCACGCCTATTTATGGAATATGAACAAAATGCATATTTAAATTATATGAATTGAATAGTTATGGCAATTTAATTTTCTCTACATTGATCACATTAGCATGTAATTGGGCATTTATTAGTTCCTTCTAGAAAGTTATTAGCATGGAAAAGGCAGTGAAAACCAAGTGATCTCAAACATCAAAGATGTGCAAACCTGAAGGGTATGTATAAATTCACACCCTCACAATGAGCCAACAAGTTGGATTAGAAGTCAAATACTTATCCATTATCCATTGGCATACAACATGGTCCTGGTAAGTTTGAGATAATACTTTAAATAACTACTAAAATCAGTAATAAGTATATAAACTTGCAATAAGTTGCTTTCTTTTTATTCATTAAAAAAAAAGATTTAATGTGAAAATAGATCAATTTAAATAGATTTAATCCAGAACGACTAGTAAAATCAAAACCGTGACACAAAAAGAGAATGCCTCTTTGTTAGACAGAACAGAAATTGGAATGCCTTTGCTTTTATATGAGAAGAGGAGACCGATTGCTCAAATTTATATCATAATGAATTCAATGTGTGTGTCGGCTCGGGTAAGGTGATGAGTACACTCCACTCCTTTAAATTTATATGACATAAAATAATTATACAGTCTATAACATTAATTTATAATAGAATTTCCATGTATTTCAAACTTTTTATTGTGTATTTACCAAACATTTCTTATATATCTAGTAGATTGCATGGTATTTATTTATTTAGTTTTGGTCCTATATTGGAATTATTTATGACTTATTTGTATATGGATGATGTGGTATGGTTTTATTTATAATAAGATATATATTCATTTTTTTTAAAGGTGGTTGGTGGGGTTGAAGGTTCTTGTAGGCTCACTCATGTTCACCTATCATATACTTTTACTGGAAAAAACACCCACACTTTCCGGCTTTGCATATGCACACACATAAGGACATGGCTAATGAGAAGTAGGTATGATAGAATTTATATGGTAAATAAAAAATAATAATAATAAAAATCTATTTATAGGGCCACAACTTAATGAGACACTAATTTAGTGTGTGAGAACACCTTGTTAGCGTTAGCGTTTTATATGCATCAACTACTAGTTGGGATTAGGGTTTTATACCCTTTATATTTTTTTTGAAATTGCATGCAGTACTAGCTCCATATGTTGGCGTAATGGAGTTACTTTGTACCGCATGGGTCAACATAATAGGTCAACTTATTGGAGACATGAATTCCTTATGCAAACATTTATTGGGGTGATATTTCTATACTTAAAAATATATCAATATCTAGAATGGAATCAAGAGGTTGAGAATCTAGGTCAAAAACTTTTTACATCAAAAAATTATCTTTGATGCTTAAAACAATCTCCAAATGTTCTAGAACCCAAATCAATGAAAGAAAATGTTGAAATAGTGAGAGGGGGATAAATCAAAATTTGCACAATCTAATTTTTTTAATGATAAGCAAGTTGTTGATCACCAATCATAGCATATCAATAATGTGTATGAAAATAACAAGTTGTACAATACACAATAATTTTGACGTGGGAACCCAAGTCCTGGGGGTAAAACCATGGAAACCTTTTTTAAATAGTTTTCCATAAATAACTCCAGAGAGGCAACAACCCCCTTATTACAAAGAATTCAATTTTCTAGCTATAGGAAGGAGGCTACGACCTCCTAATTTAGAAGCTACAAATTGAAGGAACCTACAACTCCCTAGTTTTTTGGCTACAACTAGAAGGAGGATGCAACCTTCTTTATTTGCCTCGTCCTTCCACCCAGATAAGAAAAAGATTGTCGAACCTATGAACTTGTCATACCAAACTCTGAATCTATTGTTGATAACCTATGCACTCGGATCGCTGCCAAATTATCCATGTATACCAACAAGTCATTTCAGTGCCATACACTTCTCATGTACATCATTGTACACCTCATCATACACAATTACTAAACAAGTAATTCTTCTTTTCTTTCACTGAACATAAGGCATGCATTGTCATTCATCATCATCATAGGTATGCATCATCATCATAGGGTATGCATCATCATCATCATAGGTATGCATCATCATCATCAAATATACATCATAATCATCTCAGTGTGCACCATGTATGCATCATTAACAACAAGTATACCTCATAGTGCATAGGAGAGAAGCATCACACTATGGTATGCATGTACATCATATTGTATAGGAGTGCATCAACATCATAGAGTGTACATGCATTATCATGATAAAGTGTATCATATCATAGCATAAAGGTATGAAACATCATCATCATAGAATCCATAATGGCTTCAAATATATATACCAATACAGAAGCTCACATACTAAGATCAAAGATGAACTCTATCCATGAGAGACAATTTCCATCATAAGAGAAACCCAAAAGCATGAACCATACATTTTTAAAGATCAAAAGATGATGAACAAAAAGAAAAAAGAAAATAAAATCTACATCATGTCACCACATAACTCTCGTAACAAGATTTCCAATGAGCCAACAATTTTTTAATTATGATTCCGTATGAGAAAGTTATGCCACTTTTAGTGAAGATCCCCAACAATTTCTCCTCCACACAGTTTCACACTTTTCTCCAAGGGTTTTGAATTATCAAAGAGGGATTTGATTGATGAACAATTGAATTGTTGATATCTATTTATATAGGTTGTGGAGGAAAGTTAGTACCGCAATGACAATTTATTGGCATCAATGGCACACACTTATTGGCATCAATGACAATTTAGTCAACAATCTCCACCATTGTCATTGATGACAACTCTAAATCTCCCCCTTTTAATGAGTTTCCTTTGTCCACAAATCCCCCCCTTAGAGAAGGATTCCTTTACCTTCCTTGTTCATCTTTTTCTCCCCCTTTGGAATTAATGGAAAAGGGTACATCTGTCATGCTCCTCCTCTCATATTGTTGTGTTGTTGAAGATAGATCAATTCAATTAGGAGGTAGTATGACTCCCATTTTTTCTTGAAGGTACTCAAAAGTCTCTCTTGGGAGATGCTTAATAGAAATGTATGAAACCTGTTCTTTTGTCTCGATAAATTCCAACTTGATATTCTTTTCTATAACTTGTTCCCGAAGACAAAAGAATATAAGTTATAGTGAGCTAAGAATTACAACTTATAGTGAGCTAAGAATTACAACTTATATTATTTTGTCTCGATATATTCCAACTTGATATTCTTTTCTAGAAATGTATGTAATTCTTAGCTCACTACAACAAATTTGAATTTTAGGGGCGGTTGTCTTCCGACTGCAAAAGTCACTTTTGGGGGTGGTTGTTATGGAGAGAAACTTCCTATGGCTTGGGGTGCACCACAACAGAGAGAGAAACCACAAAAATAAATCCCTTCCCAATATGCAATAGAAATAAAACATCTAACACTAAAGGATTTCAAATCATACCTTATTCCGGACGGTTGAAGTAGATCCCCATTGAGCTCTTTCCAATCCTTCTTGTGTTAGCAATTTTCTCTCAACAACAGCAAACAAGACAAGCATGCTATATAATATGGTGTTAGATCTACTCTAGCATATATAATCAACAATCTATAAGAAATTAAACACATCCATGGATTCAATATTCATTTAAATGCACATTCTTGGACAGAAAAAGATATTTCTATTAATCAAATCAGAGATTACACAATTGACAACCTCTGCCACCATGTATGCGAATTGGAGAAACTGAGTCCTCCACCTGGGCCTCCACCACCTCAATCCTCCATCTCTCGATAGTAATCTCACAGGCAAAGGCAAGCTTGGGAAGAACAAAAAGTGATCAAAAGGGAGAAAGGGATGCAGACTCAAGTATAAGCAAGCTAGGACAACAATGGACTATCATTCTCTTGCTCTTTAATTCCTCCTCTTCAATGTATCCAAAGGGTTCCTTATATAGTAATCCAAAAGGTTAATGGAGGGTCAAATACGAGCGATGTCAAGGCATATGGAAGGCCAAGAGACAAGTGGTTCGGACACTCATCAAGGAAAACTCCAAAAATATTTGGACTTATGCACACATCCCTATGTACACAGGTTTGAGGTCGATATCCGTGTATATACACGAGAAAGGGATTCAAAGTTATGTACAACAAATAACAGGTGTTTTTATGGATGATCTTGGAAACATCAAAGGTATAATATTGGTCCATGGGGTCCAAAGAGTCTGCAAAGGGACAAGGAAGGCCATAAATGTGTCATCAACCATGTGTGGTAAAATAAGTTGTAACAACGGTCTTTACAAAACCGCCCCTAATAGCACCGACGCTAAAAGTTTTGAATTTTAGGGGCGGTTTTGGAAGAGATCAAAACCGCCCCCAAAAGTGACTTTTAGGGGTGGTCACTTTTGGAGGTGATTTTAAACCGCCCCCAAAATTGAATTTTGTCACTTTTGGGGGAGGTTCTACACCCCCCATAAAAGTCACTTTTGGCGGGGGTTCTAATCCCCCCCAAAAATTCACTTTTAAGGAGGTTTTGTAACCCGCCCCCTCCCCCAAAAGTCACTTTTAAGGGTGGTTATAAATCCCCCTCATAGACACCTATGGGGGTGATTCTAAACCCCCCACAAAAGTGCTTATTAGAAACCTTTGGGGGAGGTTTCAAACCCCCCTCGTAGGTACCTACAGAGGTGTCTTGAAACCCGCCCTGATGTTAGGATATTTAGACACTTAGGAGTTAGTTAAGATCAACTTGTGTAATATATCCGCTAGGTAAAGTGTGTTTCTTTAGTATGCATTTGTAAATATTCTAATATGACAGTCATGATATGTTCTAGACATAAAGTGATCCGACGATCCAACTTCTCTTAGATCATACCTACCATTGATCCATGGCTTAACACCTGATTGGTCCATGATCTCTATTTGAAGAGCATGGAGGGTCCTTGGCTAGTTGATCGATTATGAGAATCTCATGTAATTTTCTTTCTTTTGCATAATAAATTGCTCCAAGTAGCTATTTGGATGGGGTCGTGGACCGTTTCCCTCTCGATGGTTTTAACCACGTGACAAATATTGGTGTATTGATCTATGATCTATTTTTGTGAGTGGATGCTCTTGGTGTTCTATCTTTTGGGAGTACCTTATGTACCCGAACATGGTATCAGGGCATTTATGAAGAGCCACTTCCGTTTGTGATCAATATCTAGAACCGGTGTTGTTGAAACTTTGAAAGGGTTTCTGGTTCTAGATTTTTTGTGCATTTGTGGCCTGTTGGAGCTGTTCCATTGCGTCCAGAGCACTGTTTCCATTGGGAAATAGTTTTTGTTTCATCGAAAATTGTTTCTGTTTGTTCCAGAAACACCCATTTCGACAAATCTAAAGGCATAATCTTACAGTGACATATTTGTTTTATTTTTTTAAATATCTCATATTTTTTAAATTTTATTATTAGATATTTATTGTTTTAGTATCGGACTATTTCCTTCCATGGCTGCGTATGCTCTTTGCCGTGCACCTTGTATGATCACGACGAATCAGAAACAAAGAGGGATTTTTTTTTTCTTGTCTTCTCGGCTACGTATGGTCTTTGTCATGCACCTTGTGCAATCACAATGAATCAGAAACAATGAGAAAACATGAAAACATAGACTTTTCGGGTAAGCTAACCAAGATCTAACTCCATAGTGCGAAAAACATTTTTTTGTTTTTGTTTTTCGTTTTTTTTTGTGATTTGTAGGAAAAAAAGGCAAGCACAAAGAATGAGAGAGAAAAAACCCTTCCTCTTTCCATTCTTTTACGTATATTTTAAACTTAACTCAGTTGGTCCAAAATTTCTTTATTCCTTAATAGGTCTTGAGTTCAAGTCTTATTAAGCTACTTTTTAGTGCATGCAATTTCTATTTTCAAGTTACTTTATTGTAATAGTGCATCTCACTTAAAATAAAATAAAAAGTGAGTCACTTAAGTCTTTTAATTTATTGCCGCACTATTTAAAGTAACATTATTGTAAAAGTGAGCATCACTTATTCTACAAAAGTGATTCACATAAAAACAACTTTATTGTAAATTGATTTTCAAAGGTTGATCTTGGGAAGAGCGGAGTTCATTTTTTTAGTTGGTCAAGTTAATATCTGCCACGTCACTATTAGGGACATCTTCAAAATTTTATTTGTTCAAGCATAACTTCATCATTCGGAATCAGTTTTTAGTGCCGTTTTTTTTAACAGCCTAATTTTGCGGGCTCTTTGCATCCAGGCAGTTAGTTTCTGTTCTTTGAGCCATTACTTTCAATTATGGCCGCCCCTAGTGATATTATACTTACCAGTTCTAACTACTTCTCATGGAAATCTCATATGGAGGATGTTCTAAGTAGGAGACTTTTCAGAATCACCTCAGGGAAAGAAATAGAACCCACTGATGATGATAAGAAAATAAAATGGGCAAATAGATGTGATGAAGCTCGTGGATTGATTGGGATGTCAATCTCTACTGATTTGTGATTCCACATATTTGGAATTGATGAACCCGATAAAGCTTGGGAAAAGTTGGAATCTGTGTTTGGTAAACATAATGAAATTCAAGGTCATCAACTTGAGAATGAGTTGATTTCTTTGAATCCAAGTGATTTTTCATGCATTCAGGACTATTTATCTCAGTATAAAACTCTTAGACTCTTATGTGAAGAATGCAAGATTAAGAAAGAAGAGAAACAATGTATCTATCATATTCTTTCCAAACTTGGACCTGCATATTTTTTTTTGTATCTACATTTTACTCCATGAAAGAATCCTTGACGATAACTAGCTATCAAGAGCCTAGTCTTGAATCATTTTGTGATTCCTTAATTAGAGATCAAGATAAGCTCATTCATCTTGGAATAATTAGCAATGCAGATACATCTGGGAAAGCCTTATTGTCCCAATAGAAAGAAAAGTCCAAGCCTCCGAAGAAACAAAATTTTCACAATAATAAGCCAAACAAGGGTTCCAAACCCTCTCAGTTAGCTCCTTCTTTAAAAAATGACAAAGGATCCAAGCCCAAAGGAAAGAAGACTGAGCGTCATTGCAATTTTTGTGGGAAAGATAATCATGATAAATCTAAGTGTTTTAAGAAGATGGTAGCCTTAGAAGCAGCAATGAAGAAGCATCACATCAGCCTAGATTCGTCTTCAGAATCTACCTCTCATGGACATGCACTTTGTGCTTCTAGCTACTCTTATACTACATCTTCTTCTTCTACTTCAAATGAATGGCTCATTGATTATGGAGCATCTTATCATATGGCTAAGGATCAAGCCATTTTTTCTACTATGAATGAATGTAACACCAAACAAATACTTGTTGGTGATGATAGTTCTCTAAGTGTTGTAGGATCTAGAATAGTTCCAGTAGAAAATGGTCATTTTAGTGATGTACTATATGTTCCAAGAATTTCCTGCAATTTATTGCCAGTCTAGCAAATCACTCATTCTAGCGAAGGTAAAACTATAACGTTTTCACCTCACCAAGTTGTAATTATCACTTAAATTATCGCTCATTGCAACAACTATGTAAAGACAATATGGTGATTGGTCTTCTAATGGTATCTTGCAAGGATGGTGTTTGTTTCGGTTGTGTACTCAGAAAACATCATCGGGACAGTTTTGACAAACATGCCTCTTGGCACGCCTCGGTTCCCTTAGAGCTTGTGCATAGTGATTTGTGTGGTCCTCTTCCATCTGCTTCCTTTTTTGGTTTCAAATCCTTTCCCATGTTGTTCTTAATGGGGGATGTTAAGATATTTAGACACTTAGGAGTTAGTTAAGATCAACTTGTGTAATATATCCATTAGGTAAAGTGTGTTTCTTTAGTATGCATTAGTATTCATTTGTAAATATTCTAATCTGACGGTCACAATATGTTCTAGACATAAAGTGATATGATGGTTCAACTTCTCTTAGATCATACCTACCATTGATCTGTGGATTAACACCTGATTGATCCATGATCTCTATTTAAAGAGCATGGATGGTCCTTGGCTAGTTGATCGATTATGAGAAGCTCATGTAACTTTCTTTCTTTTGCATAATAAATTGCTCCAAGTAGCTATTTGGCTGGGGTCATGGACTTTTTCCCTCTTGAGGGTTTTAACCACGTGACAAAAATTGGTGTATTGATCTGTGATCTATTTGTGTGAGTGGCTACTCTTGGTGTTCGGTCTTTTGGGAGTACCCTGTGTACCCGAACACCTAAAACTCTTTACAAACCTTTGGGGCCGATTATAAAACCCCCTCATAGGTACCTACATGGGCGGTTGCAAACCCCCCTTAAAATTATTTATTACAAAGCTTTGGGGGTGGTTATAAACCTCTCTCGTAGGTACGTATGGAGGTGGTTCAAAACCCCCGGTAAAATTATTTACAAACCTTTTGGGGTGGTTATAAAATCCCCTCATAGGTACCTACAAAGGTGGTTCAAAACCCTCCCTTAAGATATTTACAAACCTTTGGGGGTGATTCGAAACCCTCCATAAAACTCTTTACGAACCTTTGTGGGTGGTTATGAACCCCCCTCATATAAACTTACAAGGGGGGTTTTTAACCCCCCTCATAGCCATAATAAATCATAATAAAATATATTTTATTTAAAACATCAATATTCCAATATCACTGGGGCACGAAGGAATCGAACCTTCAACCTTCTGCTTCTAAATAAGGCGCTCTACCATTGAGCTAGAACTCTTTAAGAATTGGGGAAAGGGGCGATATTAACACCAATATTGCATCATTTGTAATTCTAAGAAGAGACTAATAATCCCAACGTTGTTTCTGAATTGAGAGACCTAAGAAAGCAGTATGAATGGCTCCAACGTTATTTAGATATATTCTAACCACTTCAAATCGTATGGCTCTGAACTTCTTTAGATATATGCTAACCACTTCAAATCCTAAGATGTAATAAATATAATGTAGACGTATGCCTGGAAATTCACATTTAGACTCTGAACCAAATAATTATGCATCCAATTGACCTCCAGTTGGTAGTTAAAAGAAGAATATTATGCCACCTAGGAAGATACTCACTTTGCTTGATTATGATCAAGCCACTGTAAAACACACAACGTAACAACAAATAAATGTGTTTTGGAGCTCTATGGATTTGAATCTTATGTTTTTTATGACAAAAATTTGTATAGAATTTTACCTTTTGTGTCGTGGGCTTAAGTTGGGAAGAATAGGGGGACTAGTGCAATGAGAAATAGAAAAATAAGTGGTGGTAGAAAACATGCATTTGCAATTATCCATCTCTCATTATACTTGATAACAAAAAACCATAGCATACCAATAATATGTACACGAAAAGGTGGACCACTGCAGAAAATGGGATACTGAGTTGAATCAGTTCTTGCATGGGTTCTCAGAATTTCATTTGCATGGTGTATAACTACAGTCCCCAGCTTCCTTTGTATGGATCAATTTTAACTAATCTATCAACATTATTCTCTATTGTTGTTCCCCCATAGATATGACTTGTGGTTAATCTTCGTTGTAGTTCCCTGATGCTTTTGGATTCATTTGGACTCTATATCACTTGGAATATCCATAATAATGGAGTGCTTGACCTAGTTGTATAATTTGAAGATACTTGGTGGCTTGAGCGCCCTAACATTTTTGGAGTGCTATAGGATCTTGATGATATATGTTACCAATTTTAGTGGAGCGCTTGGCATATTTGGGTGATTTGACGGAGTATGGGGGAGTTATATTGGAGCACGCTGTAGTTCTTTGGACATGTTTCATGCTAGTGGACACTTTGCCAACATTTTTCCATGGAGCACTCTATATATTTAGATGTATTGCATACTCATGGATGGCTTAGGGTTGATATTGCTTGGAGCGCTCTAGCTCTCTTTTCCACTTATGGAGGATTTATGGATGGTTTTTTGTGGACCAATCTAATGCATATGATGTAGTACTTCACTCTCAAATATGCACCAAACATCATTAAAAAGGGTGGGGTCATTTGTACTCGTGTATTGGAACAATTAGGATGGAAGATCATATAAAAATTGTCCCTAGTCTTGTGACTCAAGAAAATTTGGCTTTATGGATACTAGATAGAAATGCAACAAGCACAATTAACTGTTGAAAAAGTTGAGGACAGTCACAAAATACCAAAGGATAATAGTTTCAGATTCATTAATGTTAGGGAACCTTGTCAAGTTTGCCACATGACTAGACAATATTCCAATTAAAACCATGTTATTGATTTCAAAAGATGAATAACAAGATTGCTGGACAATATTGTAGTATCTATAATTGAATATAAAATTCCACGGGCATCATATTATAACTCTTATCTAAGGTTCAGGAAGACAGGTTTTCATAACTACAGTGGAATACATGAGGAGCTGCACATGTAGGGCGAGGATCACTTTTACATGAAGGGGTGACCAGAGTAGAATTTTTGACACTTCTACATGATGTGATTTAGAGTAGCATTTCAACTGCATCATGATGATTACAATAAATGTTTTATAGGTTGTCTTAAAATGATCTAAAATGATCGCACCTCCTTTCTTCAACATACTTTGCATTGTTCTCTAAACCCAAGACAAAACCTATAGATGTTATTATATGAAAACACCGCCAATATTAGAACATTCATGCACAACAATGTTTGATAATCTTTACACCAATTTCAAAACTACCATTAGAAATTCCATAAATGAGCATGAAAAAAATTCATGGTCCATGAAATATTTTTAAATGGGGTAGAAAATGACCTTGAAGCAGCCCATAGGCATTTCATAATCCAACTTGCTACCATTCTTAGGATAAAACACAAAAGCATTTCTATTTTCCAATATTTTTTGTGAAGTATGCAAAAAATGATCCAACCAATAGCGCTAACTTGAGGGAATGTATACATATGATACCAGATCGTAAATCTGCACACTCTTATACTAGAAAGAATGGCACAGGCTTGGCTTCTTCATCATTATCTCCATGCAGCCAAAGAACACCCTGTGAAAAGGGAAACAAAAAAAATTACTCACTTAATTATGGGAAAAGAAACATAAACCTTGCATTATCTACTGACTAGAGAGGATTATTTGACTCAATTCTCACACAATACACACAAAACAAAATATCATTTATATATATGGCCCCGCCGCATAAGAACAAAACAAACAAAACCAACCAGTTCAAATTTACAAAATATCAGGGAAACTGCATAGTTAAAATTCCAATAAAATGCCTCCGATTTTTCTCCCACAATATTTAAATAAAGTTGAGATGGATATCTGGATATATGCCATATCTATTCTAGATATGAATCCATGAAGAATCCACATATGAATCATATCTGGGCCTATCCAAGGAGGAGCTGGGAGGGTCTGGTAACTTAAGATGTCTTGTACTAGGAAAACCTTCAATAAGATATAGAATGCAAACAATAAGAAATAAATCCCAAAAGGAACCAATGAAAGGTTTTCTCATTGTTTCTAGTTTTTTATTCACAAAGGTCTTTCCAGAGGTCCCTGAACTGCCAAAACTGATAAATCATAAAATTCTAAGGGATAGTAAACTAGAGCATGTATAATCAAACTGTTCAATAAATAATCTGAAAATAAAATTGTGTCTAAAAAAAAAATGGCACCAACCCCACGAACTTTTTACCCAACTCTGATTTCAGATCCTATGAAAAATTTAAAGCCACGTTGCAATGTAGCTTGGTAGATAAATCATACAAAGGAAAAATTTAGAAAGAGATGGCACTACACGTCATCTCAGTGAACATGCCCCTTCCATGCATAACATGATCGATGCTCTCTACACCAATTTCAAAAATAACACTGTGAACTCTATAAATGAGTGTATGAATGATTTTATAGTCCCCTATATATTTTTAAAACAGAAAAAAAAATGACCCTGAAATAGTACAGAGGCATTCCAAAATACAACCCGCTTCCATTCTTACAAAAAATTGAAAACATTTCCATTTTCCAATATTTTAATGGGGTGTTCTCCTATTTTATCATATTCTGATGCTCTTGCAAAGTATAGAGTCCACCATGAGTTGAAATTGAAAGATAGAACAACTCCCCTGTTGAAAGATAGAACTTAAAAATTGAAAAGGAAGCAAACTAAAGGATTAAAAAATGTTTCCTTATTCCCTAAGAAGTTTGAAATACCCATTTAACAATTTCATATTACTACTAAGGCGACTAGGAATTTAGATCCATGAAAGGTTAAAAGAATACAGTCTAGTATGCAGAAAATGATCCAACCAATAAGATGAATTTGAGTGCGTTTATACTTACGATGGCAGGTCATAGAGAAGCACATTCTTATCATTGCAAGAACAAAGAAGGACGATCTTGTCTCGTTCATCATTCACTCCACACACTGCAAGAACACCCTGTGAGAAGAGACACCAAAAGAAATTAACTTCAATAAATAGATAAAGGGAGGAAATTTTTTAAAAGAGATAGTATTACACAACAACTCAATAAACAAACCCTTCCATGGGTGAAGAATTAATTATAAAATGTATGCAGCTGCTATAAAAAGTAAGGAATCAAGATGTAGATACGATACATGTTTTTCAGTATGAGTGTATGACACTTCAAGGACTCATGTGATGTAGCATCCCAGGCCTACATTTAATGGGGTAAAAACCCCAATGAGATTTGTGCAACTTTTTATTTTCAGGATGACACAAGGATACATCAAGAAACCTTCCTCACCTTCATTGTGTTGTCTAAAGAGCAGGCCAACAGAAACTGGTTTGTATACATTGAAAAGTTTGCAGGTCCCAAACCTGTGAATTTGTTTCCACGCCTCCTCCAATTCTATTCCATGAGCTCGCCATTCTATTTATGTCCCTTCATCTCATCCAGTTATGCCTCTCATGGCTAGACCGTCTATGTTTCGATTTGGACCAAGTGGTGCAGGATCATCTATTCACTTGTTTACAAATCGGTCTTTTTCAGGAGGAGCCCCTAACTCTTTTTCAACAAATGGTCCCACATCAACCATGGACATGATTGTATATATTAAAAAATGTGTGTTGTAGGTTAGTTATCATCCCCAACAAATTTCATATTTGAATTTGGTAATTGGAAACATGGTTCCCTTTGGGAATATTTCTTAATGGATCCATTAGTCTTATCCACAATAAATTCTTGTATGACATCATTTCTAACTTGGAATTGTGCTTTTTACACATATGCTAAAGATTCTTCGAAAGTATGCTTTGATCCTAGCAAAAATTATAACATATTCCCATCTAAATAAAAGTGTCCTCAATTTCATCAACTTACAAATAGTTGTTTATATTTTGGATTCGATCTCATTTTTTATATTCTGGATTCAATCCCATTCTAATGGAGGTATTCATTATGATCTATATCCTAATTTAAATAAGTCATTCAAAATGCTTGTTTAATATCCTTTAATGTTAATGCACCATTGCAAGAAAACCCCAATACATTAAACCACACAATGTAATCATATTGAATAACAATGATATCAAAACCCTCCAACTTGACCACAAATTACACATGACCCTTCAATGTATGCAACTTTTTGTTCCTATCATTTGAAAATGAAATCATGGGAAACGATGTAAGAAAAAAACTACAACTAACAAAATTAAATTTTAAAGAAAATATGAAAATATTCAACTAGAAACTTCAGCACAACTCTTTTCTTGTTCAACAATTTCTGACAGCTCCTGATAGCTTCTCTTTTCATTGAATAAATTTGGTTTTGGTGGACTAAGACCATGTAATGTGCATTGATAATGAGTCCATGTGCTTCATGCTCCTCTTTACCAGTATTTCTTAGATATGAAGGTAGGAGGAAACATCTAAAAGACAATGAGCATTGCATTAGTACAATTTGCACCGGTTAACAACAAAGATCTTCATAGTATTTTCCACTAGGTTCAAATAATTCCATAGAGAATTAGAATAGAATGTAAATAAATACATACGTTGGAGCATGCTTGGGTCATAAATGAGGGAAGGATAAGCATCAAAGAGTGCATGGGTGAGTGGGAGAGTCTATAGGAGCCCAATAAATTCCCAAGAATACCACAAAACAACCATGTTCATGTACTAGCACCCCTAGTCAAAGAAGGAAGTGGTTTGCAATTAGTATAGATTATTGGATGACAGAATGATCAAAGTGGAGTGCCTCAACTGTCAATTAATGATCCAAAAATAACCTATTAGACCAATATTGACTAGTATATCCTATTAGACCATACAACATAAGCACAAGGAAAATAAAAATGTCTCCTAGGTAGATGGCCATTGTACTAAGGTAGATTAATTCCCTAACAATGGTTATTCTCGATTCCATTGCAATATTAAGTGCACCAATTATTTCAAATCCAAAATCTCCATCATAAGATCATCAATATCATGTTGATATTTCACTTTTTTTACTAGATGTGTATTCCTCCCTTTGTCCTTCTTCTCTTTGTTGAAATTTGTGAAGCTAGTAATCATGTGGATAATAAGAAGAAGAAAAGGAAGATTTAGAAAAATAAAGACAAATGAGAAATTAAATCTCAACCGAACACTCCTCACTGTGCTGAGAGTGTTTATTTTCCCACGAAAACACCTCTTCAAAGAAGATTGTCATGGTCTGTGCCAAGTTTTAGAAGTGTGCTCTAAGGCTTCCAAACAACCCATGTCATCAACCTCTAGTAATCATTGTGATGATACCCCATCAACCAGTGAATCTGGGGTTAAGAGTCGAAAAGGAAAAGGAAAATATTTTTGCTTGCTATGTAAGGACATTTACCTTACTTACCTTTGACCTCGCATGGATAAAGCTTCAAAGGTGTTGGAGGATATTAATGTTCCTAAAAAACGGCTACCAACAGGTTACTGTAAGTTGTCACTTGACCTCCCATTGGTTGATAAAGTGATTGATCCAGTTTCACCCTCAGTTTATCCCACACTTCTAATGGAGAGTGAAATTAAAGCGGTCAATTCGATGTCATATCCACCTAATCCCACTCTTTCATCAGAGAGTGTTACAACTAAAGTATTCAATTTGATGCAATATTCATCTTGTCCTTCTCTTCTAGTTAAGAGTGAATTGAAACCCATTGAAGTTTTCATATTCAGTTTGGATTGTTCTTTGCAAGGGGAAATCTTGTCTATTTCAATAGAACCCTCGCCAGGTACTGAGGTTATTTTCTTTCATTGGAGTAATATAACAACATCTCGTCTTCATTCGAGTGTTCCTTTCAAAATGTGTTAGTTACCGCTAAGATCATAATCCACACTATTGTTCATGAAGGGGCTTATGTTAGTATTATATACTCAACTGCTTGGAAAGATATAGGTTCACCTAAGCTTGGGCCAGCCACTGATCAGATACTAGATTTTATTAGAATACCTACTGCACCTTTATAGATCCTTCCTCATTTTCATATTTCCTTAGGAAGGAAAAATTTCTGCATTGATGTTATTGTAGTCCAAGGTCCTTTAGATTTTAATCTGCTCCTTGGACACAATTATGTTTACGCCATGGAAGTTGTAGTGTCCACACAGTTTTGAGCTATGCATTTTCCCCATGATGGGAATATTGTGACCATTGGTCACATTTCCTTTGTTAAGTATGATTATCATATAACTACTAGTCATCAAAATTCCATGAATTCCCCACATGTCCTTGTGGTTCCTTTCCCTTTTTCAGCCATGTCTCTTGACTCTGCACACCATGCCGGAGTTCATTTGTTTGTAAACCGATAGCTTATACCCATCATGGGAAATCCTAGGGGGCATATCTCTAGTATTTGGACACCATACTGGAGTTAAACCGCTAGCTTCTTATGTAAGGGGCCAAACCTTCCAACCTTTGGACATCATGTTGTCTAAGAACTAAATGCGAGCACAGTTCCCACTCTATTTCAAGCTCATTAAAAAAATGAAACAGGTGTCCTTGAGAATAATTTACTCTTTTTCAATATCGATAAATAATAAAATGGGCCACCTCAAAAATAGTTGTTCTTTGTTTCAAACTTCTGTAAAATGAATTATGTTCCCACAAGCATATTTATTTTCTATTTCAAGCTTGTTTATAAATGAAACAAGTCACCTTGAATAAAGTTCTCTTTTCATTTCAAGCTCGTTAAAAAATGAAACAGATTTTTCCATTGTGTCAAGTATTTTACTAGACTCAATACTTGAACCTTCATTTCATCTTCCTGTATCACTTTATCATGTCTCTTACTCTGTCTCTTGTGAACCTTATCCCAGGAGTAACCCAAGATTTAGTTGAATGAAGGAAATGATATGCATACGAAATGAAGCTTGGGGGGAATGTATCCAACCTCTTTATATTATGTTGGAGCTAAGATACTTGAAATTTATACTTGGGGAAAGTACCAACCACTGGACATCATGTTGGGAAATCACCCATCGATGGGCCTCATTCTGAGCATACTTTCCCTTTAGTTTTAATCTCTCTAAACCATGAAATGAAATTTTGGAGCATAGTTTATATTGTGTCAAGATCGTTAAAAAATGAAGCAAATACCCTGAGCATTCTTCCAACAGGTCTTCGAGCTCAATATAAACAGTAAGATGGTGTTAAGCTTACTTTTTACGGTTTTCGTTCTCTGGTTAAAACATGAAAAGTGTTTTGAACTTACTTTATCGCTTTTTTGTGCTCTAATTTCAAACATGAAAAAGGTACTGACTATTTTTTATACATTCAACGTGCTCATTAAACACCTAGTGAAAAGGTATTGAGTGTACTTTTACTGCTTTTTCAGACTCGTTAAAATGGATTATGAAAAAAGAACCCCTTACAATGTCAATTTTAAGCTCTTTTCGAGACTTTTTAAACATGAAAAGATTTCCAAGTGAGATTGATGCTTTCACCCTTGTAAAAGTATTTGAAAGATCATCTATTTGGTGATAGTTTACCCCTTTTTTCATTCAATTAGTCTCATTTACGAAAAATGTATACTCTAGTTTATGACAACTAGAAGAGTTATCCTAGGCATCAAGTTTTACTTTTCCAAGCCTCGATGAATAAATTTACGAAAAAATACACACTAGAGTCTTCTTAGTCATTTAAAATTCTCTAAACATGAAACGATGATTGATTTTACCTTCTTTAGAATCATAAAATTAAATAACGAAAGACGCTTTATGGGAATGAACCCCTTCTTTCTCAGGTTCATAAAAGATATGAGAATGGACTCATCACTTGATGAGATACATCGAGCATTTGTTACCCTTTTTAAGATCATTAAAAGGAAAATAGGTATCCATCCTTCTTGATGGGAAAATTAAGGGAATGGGGAACGTCTTTCATTTGTATCAATGGCATGTCATAGTCCGCCCTTGAACATGGCACCTACCTCCATTTTTATTCAAAAAGTTGGCTATTCATCTTGTCACCAAGTTGATCCATTTTCATGAGTCATTTAACTCCTTTGATTCAATTCAAAGAATGCGTTGTCCTGTCCTTGAATTACGTATAGTCTCTGTCTCATTAAATTCAATGTTTCCTTACCTCCTCTACAATATACCTCTACAGTTTCCTTACCTTCCTTCGAGCCAGTCACATATGAATCAATCCTTTTTTTTTCATCACTTCAACATCATCTTTTGTTCCATGTTTTGTGTCAATGATGGGGGAAACATCATGGCCCTCCTTCGATGATTCTATTCATATGAACACCAACATACCATCCGATAATTAGACTTAGAAACCGAGTCGAAGTAAAGTTAAATCCTACATGCCTCAATCATAGGTTTCCTCACTTTCAACAGTGTGTTTTCATAAATTTCCTCTAATTAAAGGATTTCGTCAAGTGTTAGACTACAAGTCCACTCAGAATATCTATTCGCATGGATACAATCGTATCATTTGGGGTTGGAATGAAGGTCCTGAGTGGTTAGGTATTCACTTGAATATGTTCCTATCATCAGGTTGCAATGGAGTATTGGTTGTAGGCATGACATGGATCCACATTGTATGTTTAGTGGCTATGTTAAAATTTTCAGTCACGATAAGATGGATCTACTTTGTATGTTCCGTAGAGGATATACAATGTATTGTCCGTAGAAATGACATGGTAATTATACATGGATATGTATTGTATTGGTATGCAACCATGTTTGAGTCATATATATGGTGACTGGTCTTGCATCAAATGTTTACCCACCTCTCTTTTTCCTCTGATACCGGAATCAATATATAACAAATCATTTCACCTATCCCATCCCCCTAGCTTCATACTTGGGGGGGAATTCTGTTACACCCAAAAAATTTCCTAATGCTCCAATCCCTTGAAGTCCATGTCCAAACCCTCTTTTGGGACCTTATTGCTCAATCCTAGAAAATCTATCACGCCTTGCTTCCTAGCACAGAGTGCTAGAAAATTCTGGCACCTCTTGTCTACAAACACAAGGAATTGGCTACGCCTTTCACATGACCATAAAGAGCGCCAACGCACTTATCCCTTTTACAAGGAGTACCAAGAGTCCAAAAAGGGAAAATGGATAATATTTGAGAAGCTTCTATGAAAAATATGTCATGGAGGATGATCCTAACTACTTGGGAGAGCTAGCACAAAACCTCATAACCCCTAGGGAGCCTTCCCTACCTTCCTCCCAAAAGATCTCAACCAATTTGGGCTTCCTTTGGCCTATAAAATCAAGCTACATGGACCATGTGACGGGGATACCAAGAGAGCATCCTTATGTTGTTGGGTCCAAGTCTGGTATAGGAGGCAAAGAGAGAGAGCGATTGTGAGAAATATGTTACATAGTTGGTAGTGTGTGTGAGTGAGTCAAATATATTCTAAAAGAAAATATTTGACATCAAGGCTTTGGTTGTAGCTTTCTTTTCTCATCTTTAATACAAAAGTGTTTCCCTTTCCCATAAATGATAATTTATGTTAATATTGATTGTTTATTACTAGTTTACTTGATCATTAGTATAGGTCATTGATTTATCTTGTTTCTCTCATTTCTTGTCTTGTTTTTTGTGTTCTTTGTAGGTATAGTAGATCGCACGTGGATCTATAAAAAAAGGACAATATTCCACACTCAAGATAAAGAGAGCTTTCCATTCAAGTAGATCAGTCATCTAGGGAGAGAATACATTGTCGTGTCCCTTTGTTCTAGACTTGCACCATGCAGGTTAGGGGAAAAAACTTTGTTCACAACGATTGAAATATTTTTGGTAACAATCGACCACTTCTCTAGGGTGTCAACATCTATATGATCTTAAAATACAAGAATATCAAATTTAACGTGTACCTTAAAGTGTGTAGATACTCCAAACTTGTTGCTTCTTATTCCCTTTGATGTTGTTAGCATAAGTCGAAGAATTTGGATGAAATGATACATCATTTTGATGAAATGTCACACAAGGGATTTCTCAAGAAACATCTTAATAGGATCTCCTACTCTGTCATCTCCTTTTCCTCATCCATCGGGGCGTGTTTGGGCCACCAATGGTGGTCCTCCTCAAGCTAAACGAATTGAATACCACACTATTTATATTTCAACCTCGTCGGGGACATGCATGGAGAAATAAAAAAGAAGCAAATCATTTTGATACCATTCATCCATATTTATGTGAGAACTAAATCAAAGAAAATATATAGAACCACATACACAAATATATTGCAAGTTACACAATGATACAGTAAACATAAATAATATTAAATTATGGAAATAGAATAGACTATAGAATATAGCAACTATAATAGTGGCAATTTATGTTTGAGAATAGATGTGATGACTACGCTAATTCATGACAATATAACAATAAAAGGAGCCTAAAAGGGTCTATTTATAATAAGCATGAGGGTAAGAACCCTAAACATCCAAAAAAATAACATTACGAGATGAACCATTGAAGTTATGGACCCAAGGTGGTTTGTTGAGTAGTCAACTCTCCAAGGTTATAAATTTTGCATATGATCTTCATTTGAGGTGCTTGGTGGACAATTGGAAAGATCTAGTCGAGTACAATAATGGATCAATTCTAGACCAGAATCTATTTCTACCATATGGGATGCTACAAGCCAATACAAGAACCTATGGATATCTCTTGGGCTATTGTGAGCCAAAAACATTGATCTTTAGGGCCTCAAAACAAATGTAGAAGTTCAGTACATAAAAAATTGTAGAAAAACTACTCAAAAGTTTCCAAAATGGAAAAATGTTTTGAGCCAATGGAATAGGTGTGTCGAAATGGATATCCATCTGAATCAATTTCACTCATCCTATCTAGCCTACTTTCATGCTCAATCAATCTACTCAACATAGAGCTTTAGGCATTTTTAGTGCGACTTTTTGGGTTAACTCTTCATCCATGTTGAAAGAATCACAATGAAACTAATATATTATGGAAAGATTAGGATTAATAAATAATGAAATGGAAATATAGTCATTGAGAATAGAAAACCAAGAAAGAAAAGATAAAAAAAAAATAAGGAATTCCAATTTTGATTTAATATATAAATCAAAAGAAATAATACTAATTTATTAAATGATAATAAACTAGAAAACTAAAAAGAAAATAAAATAATGAAAATGAGTAAAATGAAGTATTTTAAAAGAGTTTTATAAATCTCTTTAATTTAATAAATCAAATTAAAATAAAATAAAATCTATTTAAAACTATTAATAATTTTATAAAGAGGAATTATTTTACCAAAGATTAAAAAAAAGACTTTAAAAAAAGACAACAATAATTAATAATGAGAAATATATATATATATAATTGTGAAAAAATGGTTAAAAAAAGTTAGTAATTGAGATACAAATTTTATATTAAAATTAGTTTATTAACATAAATTAATATAAATCTATCTTAAACACAACAAACATTTTAACTTTACAAAACATATTACATGTATTGTATCTTTCCATAATCCCACAACCACATGTAATATAAGACAAATAGTTGTCTTCACAAAGAGATCAAATTTCAAAAAAAACATACACCACCACTATGACTATCCTTAAAGTACTCCAATTGTTCACTATTTAATGGACAATTTAAGTCTAATACTACTAGCACTAAAATGCTCGATGAAAAACCTATATCTAATTTTGATACCATTGATCCATATTTATGTGAGAACTAAATGAGAGAAAATATATAGAACCACATACACAGATATATTGCAAGTAAAACAATAGAACAAGGTGTAAAATACATAGCTATAATGGTGGCCTTATACTCATTCATGAAAAAATGGTTAATCAACACTTAATAATTGATATACACATTTTATATTAAAATTAACTTTTTAACATAAATCAATATAAATATATCTTAAACCGAGCAAACATTTTAACATTACAAAACATATTACATATACCATATTTTTCCCTACTCCACCTCCAACCGTATGTATCATAAGATAAATAGTTTTCTTCAAAAAAAATCAAATTTCAATAAAACATACCTTATATCCTTTCCACTTTGAAAAAATAAACGATTAACATAAACATCTAACACTAAACATAAACATCTAACCAATACAAATAACATACAACACCACTTTTACTACCCTTAAAAGTACTACTTGACATCATGATCATTATTCTATCTATAGACAAATATCACATGAAATAAATATATTATATTGTAATAAAGCGACAACAAAAAGTAAAATATGAGTTGATACTTTGGCATAGTTAATCAATTAACAGCCCAAATTATCCTTAATTTAAAAACTAATTTAATATGCTCTCATTCAATGTTGAGGAATAAAAGGGATTGATTACTAACGAGCAATATTCCACTCACTCTAAGGAGAAATAAAAATAATCACAAAAAGAAGTTTGACAAGAAGGTTGCTATATAATATTTAAGCCATTTCTATTTCAAATTCTATACCATATAATTAGAATATACATACATGGTCCCCTCCTTCATATTGGGTCTCTCTTTTATACTTTGGAGAAGTTGTTTAGGGTTGGGTATAATTGAGCCCATGTGGACTAGAAACTACTTTAATGACTCAAAACACATTTGGGATAATACATTTTTGTTTTAATTTCTAAACATTACATGGCAATGGAAAACATACATAAATGTATGATCTATGTCATTAGTAAATTATAGTCACAAATAGATCTACAATGGATCTATGTCTAAATATATAATAGAAGAATGATTTAACTTGGATCTATGTCCATATATTACGAATGTTACTTGAGGCATGGTGTAGTTTTATGCAATTTGGGCAATATTAAATGTGATAATGCTACTAGGAATCGAGGTATTCAATCCAAACCATTGATATGTAGGTGTTATTTCCATGTTAATAGATGTTATGAAAACGATTACACAAGGGTGAACCCTTCCAGCTTGTTTAGGGGAAAATATTTGTTGAATGTAGTAAGACCTCATTATTAGTTGTACTTTGTTGGTGGGTGAGTGGTCCAAGTGATTTGCAAGTGGTTGTTAGTGACACAAAACGAAACAAAGAAAATAAAATTAAAATTAAATAAAACAATGCAAAGGGATATGAATACAAAATCTAACAACTAGTAGATGCTAAACCACTTCTTTTATTTCCGAATGGTCAATATTGTATGACACCTTGGAGATGTGAGCTCCAAATGGAGGCAATCAATCCCTTTAAGGGAGGTTTATTTAGTACACATCAGATATAAATGCCCATGGATACCTATTACAGGCCAAGATGTGTGTAATGTTTCCATGATAATTGTAGGTCACTACAATATTTAAGAACCATGTGCTACTCCAAATCCCTAATACTAAAATTTTTGTGCAAGGTATGGAAGTTGTTAGTGTACTCTAACACCATTTGGTCCCTCAGCTGCTGCAAGGTGGTCCATTTTGTGTATTGGTTTTCATAGCTTCCAACACGATAATGCTTCTTATTTAGGGCATCCATGAAATTTTCAACGTGGGCTAACCCCCAAAAATATCAATCCCATCTATGGATTTTTCTCACAACATGTGTCCAACAAATCTTTCACATGGGGCACTGCCTCAAGGAGCATGAATATGATATATTCGATATTGGAGAAATTGTGGACATATAAATAGACCTCTAGAAAAATCAACCACTTATCTAGGGCATCAACATCTATATGATCTTAAAATACAAGAATATCAAAGCTAACTTGTACCTTAAAGGGTGCGGCTCCTCCAAAGTGACTGCTTCTGATTCATGATCCCGTTGATGCTGTCAGCATTGGTCAAACAATTTGGATGAAATGATCCATGATTTTGATCAAGCCTTGCACGAGGGGGAGTTTGGGCCACCATGTGTGGTCCTCCTCAAGATGAACTAATTCAAGACCCAATTGTTTATATTTAGACCTCGTAGGGACATGCATGGAGAAATAAAAAAAACATATCATTTTGATACCATTGATCCATATTTATGTGAGAACTAAATCAAAGAAAATATATAGAACCACATACAGAGATATAGTGCAAGTAACACAATGATATAGGAAACAAAAATAATGGTGGCAGTATACTCATTCATGAAAAAATGGTTAATCAACACTATAATTGAAATACAAATTTTACATTAAAATTGGTTTATTTAACATAAATCAATATAAATCTATCTTAAACCCAATAAACATTTTAACTTTGCAAAACATATTACATATACCATATATTTTCCTACTCCACCCCCAACCTTATGTATCAAATAGTTTTCTTCACAAAAAAGATTAAATTTCAATAACATACCACATATCCTTTCTACTTTCAAAAACCTATTAACATAAACATCTAACCCTAAACATTAGCATCTAACCAATACAAATAACATAGAGCACCAATAATTTTCTTCACAAAAAATATCAAATTTAAATAAAACATATCACATATCCTTTCTACTTAAAAAAATATAAACTATAAACATAAACATCTAACCCTAAATATTAACATCTAACCAATGCAAATAACATATAGCACCAACAATTTTCTTCACAATAAAAATGAAATTCCAATAAAACATATTACATATCATTTCTACTGTGAAAAAAATAAACTATTAACAAAACATCTCACCCTAAAAGTACTCCCATGGCCATTCACCATTTAATAGACAATAAAAATATACTAATACTACTACTACCAGCACTAAAATGATCGACGAAAAACCTAAATCTCATCTGGAAAACCTGCTCTGAAATGCTCTATGACAGACCGGGCAAGTGCTCCCCAGTGTCAGTCGTGGCTCGACGACAGACAGGACAACTGTTATTCGATATCAACCACGGCGAAATGCAATTTTGGTGAAATATGTGACGGCAATGGAGTTGATCCGCCTCTTCTCCGAATTCAAAATCCTCGTAGCAGATTGGGCAGCTTGAATTAATGCTATTGTTATCACTGATATGCTCGCGTGAAATAGTAATCGGTATGATTTCGCCAACTTCCTCTGCCAATAACGCACCGTACATTGTTAATCTATCTGAATAACGTCGCCATTGTTCAGTAAGTTCTGTTATTCTCAGGTATAACTCAACACTAATTTCGACGAGGATTGGATGAGGAATATCTCTCAATTCTGTAAGAAATTCCTGCATCCTGCCCTGTAGCAAAAGAATTTGGTCTTCAGAATCAGGACCTGGCCACCGTTCCTCAAATTCCCCAAAATCTCTTATAATGTCCTGTACTTTACCTAATACTCGTCGTCCTACTTCCGCGACTTCTATTTGTGCGCCCCGTGCTCTTTCAGTTAATAATCGTTGTCGTTCCCCAAGTTCTTCTAATCTCCATTCTAATTCAGCATTAATTTGATCCGGGATTTGACTCTGAAACATGCTCCATTCGTAGATAAGTTCAGTTCTCCTATGCTGTATTTCATTAGTGCTGGATAGCGTGAGTTCTGGTTCAGGATCAGTGCCCTCCCATCTTTTCTCAACTTCTCCAAAATCTCTTATAATGTCCTCAAGTTGAACTAATAATCGCTGTCCTTCTGCTTCCATTTCTATATTGAAACAATTGAAGTAACCTCTATCAAGGAAAACAAAAGAAAACCGATGGTAGCTGGCTCTACCGGCGATTAACTCAATCCGGAACGACTACTAAAATCAAAACTGTGACACAAAAAGAGAATGCCTCTTTGTTAGACAGAACGGAAATTGGAATGCCTTTGCTTTTATATAGGAGGAGGAGACTGCTCACTCAAATTTATCTCATAATGAATTCAATGTGTGTGTCGGCTCTAGTAAGGTGATGAGTACACTCACTCCTTTAAATTTATATGACATAAAATAATTATGGATTTATACGGTCTATAACATTAATTTATAATAGAATTTCCATGTATTTTAAACGTTTCAGTGTTTATTATTATTTACCAAAAATTTCTTGTATATCTAGTAGATTGCATGGTATTTTTTTTTCCTATATTGAAATGACTTATGATTTATTCTCATATGGATGATGAGGTATGGTTTTATTTACATTAAAATATATTTTCTTTTCTTTTCTTAAGCTGGTTGGTGGGGTTGAAAGTTTTTTTAGGCTCACCCATGTTCACACATCATATATTTTTATTGGAAAAAACACCTACACTTTCCAGCTTTGCATATGCACACACATAAGGACAGGGCTAATGAGAAGTAGGTATGATATAATTTATATGGGTAAATAAACAAAATTAATAATAAAAATCTATTTTTAGGGTCACAACTTTAAGTAGACACTAATTTGGTGTGTGAGACCTCTTTGTTTGTGGGAGAAGTCCCCATCCCTTCCCTCTCCCCCCTCCACACATCAATTTGACTACTAAATTTTATAGAGCTATTCATACACTATCCCCCTCAAGCCTACGATAGCCTAAGATTAAACACATGTTCTTCAACATTAACCTTACTACATGGAGAGAAGGTATTTCCATAATGTGTAATTGTTTGTGCACATTCCTTTGCATCCACTCACACATGAGCACACACAACGGAAAATCCCTAACAAGATGGGTGATGTACTAATGTTGTGTGGAGGGGTGAAGGACCTAGGCGTGTTTGTGTGTGTGAGCCCACATGAGGTTAAGATAATTTGTAAATTTTCATGCTCATTCAACTAGAATAGTCCATCATAATAATATGAGACAAGTTTTTTCAAACCCTTGTAATGCAATCTTTGACTTAAGACTAACTTTTAATATTACAAGTGTACCACATAAAATGTTGAAATAGTCTTAGCCTCGAATGATAGAAGATAAATAAAATAATAGACCATCCACTTAATGAACACAAGATGTACCCTAGGAAACCCAATATGTGAAAACCCACGAAGAAGGTGAGGTGTATCCATTGCACTTTTCTTTTTAAAAGAATGCGACCTTACTATTCAGTTTCCATGGGAATTATTGTTTATAGGTTGCTACAAGTTATATTAGCATTTTATGGTACACTCAAATATTCCTTCAGTTCCTCTATTAAACTATGGAGCAATAATAATAATAATAATAAATGGAACCCCTACGTTTTTTAGTGGCATAGTATCTAGACATGTCATGATATTGATTTGAGGTTAGCGTTAGGGTTTTATATGCATCAACTTCCACTTGGGATTAGGGTTTTATACCCTTTAGATTTTTTTTTAAATTGCATACATTACTAGCTCCATATTTTGGTGTAATGGAGCTACTTTGTACCGCATGGGTCAACATGATAGGTCAACTTATTGGAGACATGACTTCCTTATGCAAACATTTATTGGGGTGATCTTTCTATACTTAGAAATATACCAATATATAGAGTGGCATCAAGAGGTTGAGAATTTTGGTCTAAAACTTTTAACATCAAAAAATTATCTTTGATGCTTAAAACAATCTCCAAATGTTTCTAGAACCCAAATCACCGAAAAAAAATATTGAAATAGTGAGAGAGGGATGAATCAAAATTTGCACAATCTAAAATTTTTAATCATAAGCAAGTTGTAGATCACCAATCATAGCATATCACTAATGTGTATGAAAATAACAAGTTATACAGTACACAATAATTTTGACGTGGGAACCCAAGTCCTAGGGGTAAAACCATGGAATCCTTTTTAAAATAGTTTTCCAGAAATAACTGGAGAGAGGCAACAACCCCCTTATTACAAAGAATTCAATTTTCTAGCTACAGCTAGAAGAAGGCTACGACCTCCTAATTTACAAGCTACAAATTGAAGGAAGCTACAACTCCCTGGTTTTTCGGCTACGACTAGAATGAGGCTACAACCTTTTTCCCTTACCTCGTCCTTCCACCCAAATAAGAAAAATATTGCCGAACCTATGAACTTGTCAAACCAATCTCTGAATCTGTTGTTGATAACCTATGCACTCTGGTCACAGCCAAATTATCCATGTATACCAACAAGTCATTTCAGTGCCATACACTTCTCATGTACATCATTGTACACCTCACCATACACAATTACTAAACAAGGAATTCTTCTTTTCTTTCACTGAACATAAGGCATGCATCGTCATGCATCATCATCATAAGTATGCATCATCGTCATAGGGTATACATCATCATCATCATCATCTCAGTGTGCACCATGTATGCATCATTAACAACAAGTATACACCATAGTGCATAGGAGAGGATCATCACACTATGGTATGCATGTACATCATATTGTATAGGAGTGCGTCCACATCATAGAGTGTACATGCATTATCATCATAAATTGTATCATATCATGGCATAAAGGTATGCAACATCATCATCATATCCTCCATAATGGCTTCAAATATATGTACCAATATAGAGGCTCACATACTAAGGTCAAAGATGAACTCTATCCATAAGAGACATGTGCCATCACAAGAGAAACCCAAAAGCATGAACCATATATTTTTTAAGATCAAAATATGATGAACAAATAGAAAAACCAAAAAAAATCTAGATCGTGTCACCACATAGCTCTCGTAACAAGCATTCCAAGGAGCCAACAATTTTTTAATTATGATTCCGTATGAGAAAGTTATGCCACTTTTAGTGAAGATCCCCAAAAATTTCTCCTCCACACAATTTCGCACTTTTCTCCAAGGGTTGTGAATTATCAAAGAGGGATTTGAGTGATGAACAAATGAAACGTTGATATATATTTATATAGGTTGTGGAGGAAATTTAGTACCTCAAAATTGACCAACATGCAATTCAAAATTTTAAATAATTAAATTCTATTAGATTTGGTCGGCTGACCCAAAAAGGTGGGGTACACCAACTTCAAAAATTCATATTTTTTCCATAGTAAGGAGTTAGAAGATGCTCCATATATCAATTAAAATGGATTGACGAGGACTATCTCCCTATGATGGGTTTATTTGGAAATTCTTGGTCTAATACCCTCACATTCTTCAATTTGTACAAGACATCAAGACTCCACACATAAATGTTACAAAGACCATGTTACCTTATGCATAAGTTCCAAGGTCAAAGGATTTAATGGACATCATCAAAGGCATGAGGGATTAATGGTATTCACATCCACATACTCAACATCAACAAGGAGGAGGTCTCCACCATATACTCATCATATCAAGGGTATCAAGGACCCCACCACCACTAAGGTGTGGGGATTCCTAGACTTCTCCTAGAGTACCATGACCTCATTAAAAACACAAATGACCACATAATGGGTCATTTGGACTCTTTGAATTTCTACACTTATTTAACCCACCAAGGACTCTTTCTAGAGTACTAGGGAATAGGTTGTGATACTGGGGAACCATAAAACAACTTGTGGTTACTCAAACACTCTATAGGGTGTTTAGGGATTTTACCATTGTCCAAAGGGCTCCAAGGGCTTCATATTTTGGCTTGGAAAAGGTCAAAATGTCTATTTGAAATTTACTGACTTCTCACTATCAAGTGCTCCTCAAGGGGCACCAGGACACATTGACACACACTTGTTGCCATCGATGACAATGTAGTCAACAATCTCCTCAACACACACTTATTGGCATCAATGACAATTTAGTCAACAATCTCTGCCATTGTCATTGATGACAACTCCAAATCTCCCCCTTTTAATGAGTTTCCTTTGTCTACAAATCTCCCCCTTAGAGCAGGCTTCCTTAACCTTCCTTTCTCAACTTTTTCTCCCCCTTTGGAATGAATGGCAAAGGGTACATCATGCTCCTCCTCTCATATTGTTGTGTTGTTGAAGATAGATCAATTCAGTTAGGAGAGAGTATGACTCCCAATTTTTATATAAGGTACTCAAAAGTCTCTCTTGGGAGATGCTTAATATAAATGTATGAAACATGTTCTTTTGTCCCAATAAATTCCAACTTGATATTCTTTTCTGTAACTTGTTCCCGAAGAAAGTGAAATTTGATTGGAATGTGCTTGGTCTTGGAGTACATAATTGGATTCTTAGAGATACTGATGGCACTCGTATTGTCACAAAGAATTGGAATAATCTCATTACATGTCATGTGTATGTCTTGCAAGGTTTGTTTCATCCAAATAATTTGAGTACAATAAGTTGTTGCTGCTATATATTTTTCTTATGTGGTTGATAACGAAACTAAAGACTCCATTTTGCTCAACCAAGATACTAGAAAATTGCCTAAAAAGAATGTTGTTCCACTGGTGCTTCTTCTATCATCAAAACATCCTTCCCAATATGCGTCTGAATAAGCTATCAATGTGAGCTCATTTACTTTTGGATACCAAATTCCAAATTCTATAGTCCCTTTGAGATATTTGAAGATCGTTTTAACTGCTATAATGTGAGTGTCCTTTGGAGCATCTTGGAATCTTGCCACTTGTCCAATGGCCTGCATCACATATGGTCTTGAGGAAGTTACATATAGCATACTACCAATCATTGATCTATAGAGAATTTGATCAACTTCTTTATATTCATATTCCTTGTTGAGTTTACAACCGGTGATCATAGGAGTACCCATAGGTTTACAATCTTCAATCTGAAATTTCTTTAACATTTCCTTGATGTATTTCGTCTGAGCTATAAAAATGTCCTTTGTTCTTTAACATTCTGGAGTCCCAAGAAGAAGCTCAATTCACTGGGTAATGACATTTCAAACTCTTTCTTCATGTCCTTAGAAATTTTTTGACTTAGTGAATCATTATCACTTCCAAAGATGATATCAATGACATAAACTTCAATGATGAGTATGATTCCATTGTCATGCTTGATGTACAAATTGCTATCTGCACTTCCCGTCTTAAAGTTTTTTTTTTGCAAGTACCTGTCTAATGTGGAGTACCAAGCTCTAGGAGCTTGCTTTATCCCATATAAAGCTCTTTTGATTCTACATACATAGTCCTTGTTTTCTAAAAGTTTAAATCCTTCTGGTTGTTTGATGTAATCTTCTTCTTATAAATTCCCCATTTAGAAAAGTTGATTTTACATCCATCTGATACACTTTGACATCTTTGGAGAAAGCATACGACAATATCATTCTGATAGATTCCATTCTGGCTACTGGTGAAAATGTTTCTTCAAAGTCTATTCCTTCAATCTGAGCATGGCCTTTACAAACCAATCAATCCTTGTTTCTGATCACCTGTCCATCTTCATTCACTTTGTTTCTGAAAATCCACTTTGTGCCAATCACATTATTGTTTCTTAGTCTAGGAATAAGTTCCCATGTTTCATTCTCATCAATTTGATCTAATTCTTCTTGAATTGCTTTGAACCACTGCTCATCTATACTGGCCTCTGCAAAAATTCTTGGTTTATTTGTAGACAATAGAGAGAAGTGCACCTTCTCATTTCTTTCAGATAATCTTCTTCTAGTTCCTATTATGGAATCCTTATCACCAATAATTTGATCTAATGGATGATTCTTATGGCACCTGTTCTTAGATATATGTTGATCCTTTTGTTCTTCTTATTCCATGATTGTCTTCATCTTCCGAGAGTTGTTCTTCATCTAGATGTTCTTCCATTTTAATTTTCTTCATTTCTTTCTGATCATAAACTTCCTCTTCTTCATCGTTTGATTCTTCTAAGTCTTCTCTTCTCTGATTCCTCTGAGTCTGCCCTCATATATCTTAATGTTGACACTTTCTATCACATTGTCTAATATCAAATTGTAGCATTTGTAATATGTCCTTTTGGATGAATATCCAACAAAAATTTCCTCATCTACTTGAGAGTCAATTTTCCAATATTCTTGTGTTCTCTTTTGATGTAGCACTCGCTTCCAAAAATTATGAAGTGTCATACATTTTTCGCTCTTCTTGTTCATAGCTCGTAGGGAGTTTTATCATTTTTGCTTCTAAGTAATCCTATGTTCAAGATGTTTACTATTGTATGAACTGCGTGTCCCCAAAATTTTTCATTCAACTTGGTTCGATCCATTTCCATTAATGATCTATTCTTTCTTTCAGCAGCTCCATTTTGATGAGGTGTTCTGGCTACTGAAAATTGTCTCTTTATTCCATGATCTTCACAATACTTATTGAATTCATCTAAAGTGAATTATCCACCATTGTCAGATCTGAGGCACTTAATTCGTGAACCTATTTCATTCTCGACTAGTTTCTTGAATTTTTTGAAACATCCAAAAGCTTCTCATTTCCTGTTGAGAAGACATACCCATGCCATCCTGGTATAGTCATCAATAAATAGCATGAAATACTTTTCACCATTCAGTCCTTTGCTCTTGGTTGGTCCACACAGATCAATGTGAACGAACTCGAAAGGTTTTGTAGGAGAATTCTCTTTTCTCTTGAAATGTACTCTTGTTTGTTTTCCATATTGACAATGTTCACATACAGAGTTAGCAAGATTTGTAACTTCCTACATATTTTGTATTGCTTGGTTTTTGTAGATTTTGATCAAATTGTCAAAATGTATATGCCCCATTTTTCTGTGCCAAACCCATCTTTCATCTTCTTTTCCCAAGTGACATTTCTTGGACTCAATCTCATCCAACACATATATGTTGTTGGGAGTCCTAGTGGTTGTGGCTACTAACTTTTGTGATACTTTCTTCCTTATTTTGTATCCTTTTGAGTTGAAGGTGAGTTCACGTCCTTGATCACACATCAACTAATGCTTAGCAGATTGTGCTTCATGTTTTCTACAAGCAAGACATTTCCAGACAAGGATTTTTTAATTCTGAGCTTTACTGTGCCCTTCCCCAATAAAGTTTTGCTAAATTGTTATTCCCAAAATATACAGGTCCCTTATCATTTTCAAGTGATATTGACAAAAGCACTTTTTTTACCTATCATATGCTTGGAGAAACCACTATCAACATACCATTTACCAAAGCTGTAATTCTTAGCTCACTACAACAAATTTGACTTTTAGGGGAGGTTAACTTCCGACTCCAAAAGTCACTTTTGGGGGGGGTCTTACAAAGCCTCCCCTAATAGAACCGACACTAAAATTTTTTACTCGTCATACATCGTCATGAGAATTTTGGTCAAAAACTTTTTACATCAAAAAATTATCTTTGATGCTTAAAACAATATCCAAATGTTTCTAGAATCCAAATCACCGAAAGAAAATGTTGAAATAGTGAGAGGGGGATTATTCAAAATTTGCACAATCTAAATTTTTTAATCATAAGCAAGTTGTTGACCACCAATCATAGCATATCAATAATGTGTATGAAAATAAAAAGTTGTACAGTACACAATAATTTTGACGTGGGAACCCAAGTCCTAGGGGTAAAACCATGGAATCCTATTTAAAATAGTTTTCCATAGATAACTGGAGAGAGGCAACGACCCTCTTAATACAAAGAATTCAATTTTCTAGCTACAGCTGGAAGAAGGCTATGACCTCCTAATTTACAAGCTACAAATTGAAGGAAGCTACAACTCCCTAGTTTTTCTGTTACAACTAGAAGGAGGCTGCAACCTTCTTTCTTTGCCTCCTCCTTCCACTCAAATAAGAAAAAGATTTATGAACCTATGAACTTGTCAAACCAAACTATGAATCTATTGTTGATAACATATGCACTTTGATCACTACCAAATTATCCTTATATACCAACAAGTCATTTTAGTGCCATACACCGCTCATGTACATCATTGTACACCTCATCATACACAATTATTGAAGAAGGAATTCTTCTTTTCTTTCACTGAACATAAGTTATGCATCATCATCATAAGTATGCATGGTCGTCATAGGGTATGCATCCTCATCATAAAATATACATCATCATCATCTCAGTGTGCACCATGTATGCATCATCAACAACAAGTATACACCATAGTGAATTGGAGAGAATCATAACACTATGGTATGCATGTACATCATATTGTATAGGAGTGCATCAACATCACAGAGTGTACATGCATTATCATCACAAACCGTATCATATCATAGCATAAAGGTATGCAACATTATTATCATAGCCTCCATAATTAATTCAAATATATATACCAATATAGAGGCTCACATACTAAGATCAAAGATGAACTCTATCCATGAGAGACATGTGTCATCACAAGAGAAATCCAAAATCATGAAGCATACACTTTTGAAGATCAAAAGATGAAGCAAAAATGGAAAAACCAAAATTAAAATCTAGATCATTTAACCACATAGCCCACGTAACAAGATTTCCAACGAGCCAAGAATTTTGTAATTTTGATTCCGTATGAGAAGGTTATGTCAATTTTAGTGAAGATGCCCAAAAATTTCTCCTCCACACAGTTTCACACTTTTCTCCAAGGGTTGCGAATTACCAAAGAGAGACTTGATTGATAAAAAAATGAAATGTTTGATATCTATTTATATAGGTTGTGGAGGAAATTTATTACCTCAAACTCATCGACATGCAATTCAAAATTATAAATAATTAAATTCTATTTTTTTGGTCGGTTAACCCAAAAAAGTAGGGTACATAAACTTCAAAAATTCATATCGCTTCAACCGTAAGGAGTTAGAAGATTCTCCACATATCAATGGAAATGGCTTGATGAGGAATATTTCCCTCTGATGAGTTTATTCACAAATTATTGGTCTAATACCATTATATCCTTCAATTTGTACAGGACATCAAGAATCCACACATAAAGGTGCCAAACACCATGTTACCTTATGCATAAGTTCCAAGGTCAAAGGATTTAATGGGCATCACCAAAGTCATGAGGGATTCAATGGTATTCACATCCACATACTTAACATCAACAAGGAGGATTTATCTGCCATATACTCATCATATCAATGGTATCAAGGAACTCAATGCCACCAAGGTGTGGGGATGCCTAGACTTCTCCTAGGGTACCATGACCTGATTAAAAAAAAATGACCACATAATGGGTCATTTCGACTCTTTGAAGTTATACACTTATTTAACCCACCAAGGACTCTTTCTAGGGTACTAGGGCATACACTGTGGTACTCAAGAACCATAAAACAATTTAGGGTTACTCAAACACTCTACATGGTGTTTAGGGATTTTATCATTGTCTAAATGGATACAAGGGATTCATACTTCAACTTGGACAAGTTCAAATGGTATCCTTTGACATTGACTGACTTATAACCCTCAAGGGCTCCTCAAGGGGCACCACGACACATCTACACACACTTATTGCCATCAATGACAATTTAGTCAACAATATCCTCGACCCACACTTGTTAGCATCAATGACAATTTAGTCAACGATCTCACCCTTTGTCATTGATGACAACTCCAAAGATCCCCCTTTGAATGATCTTACTTTCTCCACAAATCTCCCCCTTAGAACATGCTTCTTTTACCTTCCTTGTTCAACTTTTTATCCCCCTTTGACATCAATGAAAAAGGTACATCTATCATGCTCCCCCTGTCATATTGTTGTGTTGTTGAAGATAGTTCAATTCAGTTAGGAGATAGTATGACTCCCAATTTTTCTCTGAGGTACTCAAAAAACTATCTTGGGAGAGGCTTAGTATAAATTTATGCAACCTGTTCTTTTGTCCCGATATATTCCAACTTGATATTCTTTTATGTAACTTGTTCCCAAAGAAAGTGAAATTTGATTGGAATGTGCCTGGTCTTGGAGTGCATAACTCGATTCTTGGAGATACTAATGGCACTCATATTGTCACATAGAATTGGAATCAGCTCATTGCAGGTCACATGTATGTCTTACACGGTTTTCTTCATCTAAAGAATCTGAGTACAACAAGATGCTACTGCTATATATTCTACTTATGTGGTTGATAAGGACACTAAATACTACTTTTTGCTTAACCAAGATACTAGACAATTTCCTAGAAATAATGTTGTTCCAATGGTTATTCTTCTGTCGTTAACACATCCTTCCCACTCTTGTCTAAATAAGCTATCAATGTTAGCTCACTTCCTTTTGGATACCAAAGTCCAAATTCCATAGTCCCTTTGAGATATCTGAAGGTTCTTTTAACTGCTATAATGTGAGTTTCCTTTGGTGCATCTTGGAATATTGCAACTATTCCATTGGCCTGCACCACATCTAGTATTGAGGATTTTACATATATCAGACTACCAATCATTGATTTATAGATCCTTTGATCAACTTATTTAGATTCATCTTCCTTGCTGAGTTTACAACAGGTGATCATATGAGTACTCACAGGTTTACCATATTCCATCTGGAATTTCTTTAACATTTCCTTGATGTATTTCATTGAGCAATAAAAATTCCTTATGTTCTTTGATATATCTAGAGTCCCAAGAAGAAGGTCAATTCACCGAGTAATCACATTTCAAACTCTTTCTTCATGTACTTAGCAAATTTCTGACTCAATGAATCATCATAAACATCAATGATGAGTATGATGTCATTGTCCTGCTTGATGTACAAATTGCTATCTACACATCCCCTCTTAATTTTTTGTTGTTTCAAGTACCTATCCAATATGGAGTACCAAGATCTAAGAGCTTTCTTTATCGTATATAAATCCCTTTTGAGTCTGCATACATAGTCCTTGTTTTCTGAAAGTTGAAATCCTTCTTGTTGTTTGATGTAAATTTCTTCTTCTAATTTCCAATTTAAAAAATCTTATTTTACGTTCATTTGATACTCTTTGATGTCTTTGGAGCAAGCATAAGCCAATATCATTATGATAGCTTCCATTCTGTCTATTGGTGCAAATGTTTCTTCAAATTCTATTCCTTGGATATGCGAATAGCCTTTACAAACCAATTGATCCTTGTTTCTGATCACTTTTCCATCTTCATTCATTTTGTTTTTGAAATCCCACTTTGTTCCGATCACATTATTGTTGCTTGGTCTAGGAATAATTTCCCATCTTTCATTCTTATCAATTTGATCTAATTCTTCTTCCATCGCTTTGATACACTACTCATATGTACTTTCCTCTACAAAATTTCCTGGTTTAGTTGTAGAGAATATAGAGAAATGTACCTTCTCATTTCTTTCGGATAGTATTCTTCTACTTCCTATTTCAACATCCTTATCACCAATAATTTAATCTAATGGATGATTCTTCTAGCACCTTTTCTTAGGTATATGTTCATCCTTCTATTCTTCTTGTTCCACAATTGGCTGATTTTTCTCTTCATCTTCTAAGAGTTGTTCTTCATCTATATGTTCTTCCATTTTAATTTTCTTCATTGCTTTCTGATCGAAAACTTTCTCTTCTTCGTCGTCTAATTCTTCTAAGTCTTCTCTGGATGATGTTAGTCGGCCCTCATCTATATTCATGTTGATACTTTTAATCACAATGTCTAATATCAAGTTGTCGTATTTGTAAGATTTCCTTTTGGATGAATATCCAACGAAAAAAATTCCTCGCCTACTCGAGAGTCAAATTTTCCAATTTTCTTGTCTTCTCTTTTGATGTAGCACTTGCTTCCAAAAATTCTGAAGTGTCGTACATTTTCCTCTCTTCATGTCCATCGCTCATAGGGATTTTTATAGTTTTTGCTTCTGAGTAATCCTATGTTCAAGATATGTATGGTTGTATGAACTCTGTGTCCCCAAAATATTTCATTCAACTTGGTTTCTTTCAACATGGTTCGAGCCATTTCCATTACTGATCTATTCTTTCTTTCAACAACTCCATTTTGCTGAGGTGTTATGGCTACTGAAAATCGTCTCTTTATTCCTTGCTCTTCACAGTACTCATTGAATTCATCTAAAGTGAATTCTCCACTGTTTTCAGATCCGAGGCATTCAATTCATGACCCTATTTCATTCTTGACCAGTTCCTTGAATTTTTTGAAACATCCAAAAGCTTCTGACTTTCTATTGAGAAGACATACCCATGTCATCCTATTATAGTCATGAATAAATAGCATGAAACATTTTTCACCATTCAATATTTTTTCTCTAGGTTGGTCCACATAGGTCAGTGTGAACGAGCTCCAAAGGTTTTGTAGAAGAATGCTCTTTTGTCTTGAAATGTACTCTTGTTTGTTTTCCATGTTGAAACTATTCACACAGAGTTAGCGGTCTTTGTAACTTCCAGCATATTCTGTACTCCTTGGATTTTTGTATATTTGACCAAATTGTTAAAATGTATATGCCCCATTCTTATGTGCCAGATCCATCATTCATCTTCTTTTCCCAAGTGACATTTATCGAACTTAATCTTGAAGAGAAATTACACATTCGTAGTTGTTCTTGTGTTTGATCCATACCTTGTTGGACATTTCCTCATTTATTAGTGTTGGTATCTTCATTTTCCAAACTATGGCTATATGTCCAAAGGTTTTACACTTGTAACATTCTATTTTTGATCTCAAGGGACCAAATTTGTTACTATATTGTGGCCCTCTAAGGCTTGCATGGTTATTCCTTGTTTCAAACGTTCTTCTTTGAAAAAAATTTACATATTTGTGTCAAAATATTCCACATGTAACTTAATTCCCATAAAAGGGATATCCATACCTGGGAACATATAAAGGAGGTGATCTTATGAGATATGGCCTTTCTGTTGGCCCTCCTTTTGATATTAGTTGTTCTAGTTGACATTCGATATTGTCTTCATTTGTGGATTCCTTGACAACTTCTTCATAACTTCTTGGTTTCTCTTCATTACCTGTCATCATTAAGCTTGAGGATTCATTGGTATTATGCTTTTATCCTGTACCAGTCTTGTCAAAGAATGGTTTTTTATTGCTTATGATTTGTTCTAGAATCTTGGAGTTGTTTGTATAATATTCCTGATTTCTTTTGTCTGTAATTTTGTCTTCATAAATACTAACTCATCCTCACGATTTTATTTTTATTTCACACTTTCCATCATATGTTTAGTAAGAGAGTATTCGATTCTTCTCGCTTCTTCCAGTTTGATCTTTAAGTCAACAATGATTTGTTCAAACCTTTATGCCTCTTCCTTAAGTACCCTATTTGCCTTCCTCACTTTCTTCAACTCTTTCAAGGATCTTATAAGTTCTGCTTCAAGATCTACTTCACCTTCAACTTTTGATTCTTCATCACCATTATGATCCTCAATTTAGTTTATTGCAATAAAGAGTACCTTATCTAGTTCACCATCATAATCAGAGTCACCACCATTGTCATTGTCGGAGTCACCACTTGATGAGATGTTGTCCCTTTTTGTATAGAGACTTTTCTTCTTTGCAAAGTTCCCTCTTCTCTTATTCTTGTAATTATTGTACTTCTTGTAGGGTTTGACGCTGCCATCTTCATCACTATCTGAGTTCTTTGCATAGATACATTTAGAAGCAAAATTATCTATCTTTCCACATGAAAAACATTTAAGAGGTAACTTACCTTTGTATTTCTAGCTTCCTCTCTTCAATTTCTAAACAAAGTTTGTTATTTATTCATAATCTAATTCATAGCTTGTTGTCTTGTCCTTTGTTGATTTGTTCTTCCCAACTTGTTTGGAGGAGACCTTGAATGTTGCTTCCTTTCTTGACGTGTCTTTGTCTTCAATTATCAATTAGTAAGCCACAAGAGTCCCATGCAGTTGATCTATTGTCATAGTCCTTAGATATGTTCTTTCTTCTAGTGCAAAGATCTTGGGGTTTAACCTTTAGGGAAGAGTTCTTAGAAATTTTCGAAAAACTATGGCCTCCTCAACTTATTCTCCCAAACTTTTGATGGTATTCACAAGTTGATCAACTCGAAGAATATAGGATGCTATGTCTTCATATTCATTCATCCTTAGCTGTTCAAATTTTCCTCGGTATGTTTGAATTTCATATTCCTTTCCTTTTCTATCTCCTTCATATGTCGTTTGGAGTTTGTCCCAAATTTCCTTTACATAGGGGAGGTGCATCACTTTGTTGAATACATATTCATTTATAGTACCTAGAAGGTGATTTCTAGCCTTTGAGTTGTTGTTGTATTGAGCCAACTCAGTTTCATCTGTTGGTACAGTCTGTGGCACCTTGTACCCATTCTCGATACTTTTCTATAATTATATTCCTTGACATTATATGAAAGCTCTCATCCTTATGCTCCAAAATGCGTAATTTCTCTCATCAAACAAGGGTGTTCAAGTTTTGCAAACTTTCCAATTATTTCCTTCCAACGGTTAGTCTGTTCTGAAAAAAAACTGCTCTGATACCAATTGTTAAAATACTGAGAGGTGGGTGAATCAATATTTTCACAATTTAAAATTTTTAATCAAAATCAAGTTTTTGATCACCAATCATAGAAAGCATCAATGTGTATGAAAATAATAAGCTGCATAGTACACAATAATATTTTACGTGGAAACCCAAGTCCTAGGGGTAAAACCACAGAAGCCTTTTTAAAATAGTTATCCAGAAATAACTAGAGGGAGGAAACAACCCCCTTATTACAAAGACTTCAATTTTCCAGCTACAAACAGAAGTAGGATACGAAATCCTCATTTACAGGATACAACGTGAAGGAATCTACAACTCCCTAGTCATTATATTAATGGTATCAAGGATCGAAACACCACCAAGGTGTGGGGGTGCCTAGACTTCTCCTAGGTACCATGACCTCATTAAAAACACAAATGACCACATAATGGGTCATTTGGATTATTTGAATTTCTACACTTATTTAAACCACCAAGGACTGTTTCTATGGTACTAGGGAATAGGTTGTGGTACTGGGGAACCATAAAAATACTTAGGGTTACTCAAAAAATCTAGAGGGTGTTTAGGGCATTTTCCATTGTCCAAAGGGCTCCAAGGGATTCCAAATTTTGGCTTCAAGAAGGTCAAAAGGTGTCCTTTGCAATTGATTGACTTCTAAACCTCAAGGGATCCTTAATGGGCATTAAGACACATCAACACACACTTGTTGGAATCAATTACAATTCAGTCAACAATCTTCTCGACACATACTTGTCGGAATCAATGACAATTTAGTCAACCTAAAACCTATATCTAAAATCTATGCTCCAAGTTAATAGATCCAATTTTTCCATCCAAAAAGTAGAAAAATTTATGAAAAAATATATTAGGATAGATTTGAAATCAGACCTCTTGGATTTTTTTTAGGATTTTGGCACCCAAAATATTTTATTGAATAAGTTGATGAAAATTCTCCTATACCTTCTCCCTAGAGCACCGTTTTTCCATACTGGAGAATTTATCCTTTCAATCCAACCTACTAGATGCCATGCTTTCATGGTATAATTGTTATAGCTTCTTATGAAAAACTACATCCTATATTAATTCTTGATCATCTTCTAGCACTAAGTCATTTTGTTTCTAAAAACCCACTTTGTGTCAATCACATTATTGTTTCTTGGTCTAGGAACAAGTTCCCATGTTTCATTCTTATCAATTTTATCTAATTCTTATTCCATTTCTTTGACCCACTGCTCATCTATACTGGCCTTTGCAAAAGTTGCTGGTTTAATTGTAGACAATAGAGAGAAGTGTACCTGCTCATTTTTTCTGGATAGTATTCTTCTAGTTCCTATTCCATCATCCTTATCACCAATAATTTTATATAATGGATTATTCTTCTCGAACCCCTTCTTAGGTATTTGTCGATCCTTCTGTTCTACTTGTTCCACGGTTGCTTTATTCCAGTTTTCATCTTTCGAGAGTTGTTCTTCCATTTTAATTTTCTTCATTTCTTTCTAATCAGAAACTTCATCTTCTTCATGGACTGATTCTTCTGAGTCTTCTCTGGATGATGTTAGTCTTCCCTCATCTATCTTCACATTCATACTTTCGATCACCTTGTCTAATATTAAATTGTAGCATTTGTAATCTTTCATTTTGGATGAATATCCAACGAAAATCCCTCTTCTACTCAAGATTCAAATTTTCCAATCTGCTTATCTTCTCTTTTGAAGTAGCACTTGCTTCCAAAAATTCTGAAGTGTCATACATTTAACACTCTTATAGTCCATAGCTCATAGGGAGTTTTATTATTTTTGGTTCTGAGTAATCTTATGTTCAAGACGTGTACTGTTGTATGAACTACGTGTCCCCAAAATTTGTCATTCAACTTGGATTCATTCAACATGGTTCAAGCCATTTTAATTACTGATATATTCTTTCTTCCAGTAACTCCATCTTGTTGAGGTGTTATGGCTACTAAAAATTGTCTCTTTATTCCATGACCTTCACAGTACTTGTTGAATTCATCTAAAGTGAATTGTCCACCATTGTCAGATATGAGGCACTTGATTTGTGACCCTATTTTGACATTCTCGACCAGTTCCTTGAATGTTTTGAAACATCCAAAATCGTCTTACTTCATGTTTAGAATACATACCCATGTCATCCTGATATAGTCATCAATAAGTAGCATGAAATATTTTTCACCATTTAGTCCTTGCTCTTAGTTGGTCCACATAGGTCAGTGTGAACGAGCTCCAAATATTTTGTAGAAGAATGCTCTTTTGTCTTGAATGTACTCTTATTTGTTTTCCATGTTGACAATGTTCACATACATAGTTAGTGGGATTTGTAACTTCTGTCATATTCCATACTTCTTTGTTTTTGTAGATTTCGACCAAATTGTCAAAATGTATATTCCCCATTCTTCTGTGCCAAAGTTGTCTTTCATCTTCTTTTCTCAAGTGGAATTTCTTGGACTCAATATCATCCAACACGTATATGTTGTTGGGATTCCTAGTGGCTATGGATACTAACTTTCTTGATACTTTCTTCCTTATTTTTCATCCTTTTGAGTTGAAGTTGAGTTCATGTTCTTGATCACACATGAACTGATTCCTAGAATATTGTGCTTCATGTTGTCTACAAGAAATGTTGATGTAATTGTAACTTTGGAATGTATTCACTTGTATTTCTTATGTATTGTAACCCGATGTTTATTCTGGGATGTATTTGTAATGTACTTGAGTCATGTCATGCCCCAATGTTCCTATAGGGAAGTTTCTATAATGTAAACAAGTCATGTCAAGTCAAGGTGGTTAACTCTCCTATTGTCTAAGGGTTAAATTCCCCGCAGTTCCGGGGCACTAGGGTTATTAGACTCACCTAGTGAAGTCGGCCCTAGTTGGGGGTAGTCAAGTTGGGAATTAGTATAAATAGAGAGCTAGCCTCTCTATTTATCACACACTCACTCACACTCAGTTGTAGCGCATAGCTGAGGAAGAGAAAGACACTAGGGAAAGGAAGAAAGAGGCAACTGCTGTTGGGAGATCATCTTACTATTTTTGGGTTTCACTTTGGTGTTGATTCTATCTCTGAGGAAGTTGCAGGGTTTTCTCCATTTATGGTTTCCCCGATGAAAAACACTGTGTTCATTGTCTCTTGTGTTTGATTGTTGTGCTTGTTGTTCTCTCAGTTGAAGATCCTAATGAAATGCTAGCTTAATGTTTAAAATCTAACATGGTATCAGAGCTAACCTGAGAAGAAGACACTGTGTAGTTGTGGGAACTAGGGATTCCTATTTTGTGGATCTCCCTCCATAGTTTTTCAGCAAAATTAGGGTGGAATAACTCTCCTCCCTAGGGCACATCTTTCTGTCGAAGCAGAATCCAATTCTGAGGTTTTTTAGTTTTGGACCCGACAATGTTGCCAAAAATTAGGGCTTTTCATAGAAGTGGAATTTTTCAATGAGCCCATGCCTGGATTGATCTCCTCCCCAAATCAAAGTTAGGGATCAAATTCAAAGCAATTGGTGGGACAGAACTCTAGAAAAGCAAAACCCTTAATCTTCTCCTGAACCAGCACTGCAAGATTTCAGCTCCAAATCCAGATCTGACATCTTGACCTGGTAAGATCCAAATCTTTTGTATTTACATTTGAGGTTCTCAGTTAAGTTGTCTCATCATACCAAGCTTGATGAAAAGCTTGAGGGAGCTGATAACTTTCAAGCTTGGAAGTATAGTATCTCCCTGGTCCTGGAAGAAAATGAGTTAGACTCCTACATCCATGAGGAGGTTCCAGTTCCAGAGGGAGATGAGGCCAAGGCCTTACATAAGAAGAAGTTGGTTATGGCAAAGAGAATCATTGCAGATTCCATCATGGATCACCTCATTCCATAGGTGTCCTCCCTCAAGACACCTAAAGCTGTGTTTAATTCCCTAACCAAACTGTTTGAAGGGAAGAACATCAATCAGAAGATGACTCTAAGGAACCAGTTGAAGAATGTAAAAATCCAGAATGAGGAGACCATCCAGTCATACTTCAAAAGGGTATCCCATATCAAAGAACAGCTGGAAGCAGTAGATGAAGAAGTGGAGAATGCATAAATTGTGATGACAACATTGAATGGCCTCCCTAGGCCATGGGATTCTTTCAACCAAGGAATCTGTGCTAGAAAGAAGTTGGTCAAGTTCAGTATATTGTGGGAAGAATGTTCTCAAGAAGAAGCTCGGATAGCAGCTCGAGAAGAAAATAGGGGAAGTGAATATCAAGCTCTCACAGTACACTCCAAGAAAGGAAGAAGGGAAAATCATCATCACCAAGGTAAGCATTCTCATCAGAACATAACATTGCAAGAAGGGATTCATCCAAACTCAGATGTTATACATGCGATGAAATAGGACACTTTGCTAGAAATTTTCCCATGAATAAGAATGGATCCAAGAAGAAGAAGAACTCCAAAAGAAGACATCATGCTCACACTGCTGAGGATGATGATCCTCCCAGGAAGAGGGTAAAACAAGAAAGTGAAGACTCTTCAAGTGAAGATGAATATGTTCTGATCTCCACTCTCATGGGAATTGTCACTCATGGAAGCAAAGATTGGCTTATTGATAGTGGGGCTTCCAAGCACATGACAAGTTTCAAGGAATCCTTTGAGAAACTATCCAAACATAATTCACCCCATAAGGTGAAGCTTGGGGATGACTACCAATATCCCAGAAAAGGTAGTGGTGAATCCTCCTTCAAGCTAGAATATGGAAAGTCTATGAAAATCAAGGATGTCTTGTTTGTACTAGGACTGAAGAAGAATATTCTATCCATATCAGCATTGGATGCAAAAGGCATGAGGGTTGCATTTGTAGATGGGAAAGTCCTCATGTGGGCAAGAGGAAAGACTATTGATGATGCAATAGTGATTGGAGAACAAGAAGGAGGTTTATACAAACTGAAGGGCCATCCAAAACAAGCTTTGGTCCATGACACAGTAGATCCAAATGAACTTTGGCACAGAAGGCTTTCAGATGTGCATTACAAAGCACTACTACTTGCAAGCAAAGTTGTTGAAGGTCTTCTAGAAATCCAAGCAAAACATGAAGGGGTCTGCAAATTATGTGTGAAAGGAAAGAATACAAAGAAGACATTTCCAAGTAGCGAGAGAAAGGAAAAAGGAATCTTGGAAATCATCCACTCCGATGTATGCGGACCAATGTCATCAAGTTCACTAAGCGGGTATGTATACTATGTTTCTTTCATTGATGACTTTTCTAGGAAGACATGGATTTACTTCATGAAGAACAAGATGAAGTTTTCAGCAAGTTCAAGGAATTCAAAGCCTTGATCAAGAACCACATAGAAAACAAGATCAAGACCTTCCGATCAGATAATGGCGGAGAATTCACATCAAATGAATTGAAAGACTTATGCAAAGAATCAAGGATTAATAGGGAGTTGTCCACTCCTTACAATCCACAACAAAATGGGGCTGCAGAAAGGAAGAATAGAACTATCATGGAAGCTGCAAGAGCAATGCTTCATGATCAAGATCTTCCTATGCATCTATGGGCAGAAGCTGCTAGAACAGTGGTGTATGTACAGAACCGTGCTCCACACAGAGTACTCGAGAACAAGACTCTTGAAGAATTATTCTCTGACAAGAAACTAGAAGTTAGCCATCTCAGAATATTCAGCTGTCCAGTGTACATACACATTCCAAAAGAGAAGAGAACAAAACTAGATCCTTCAGGAAAGAAGGGTATATTTGTGGGATATTCTGAAAGCTCGAAGGCTTACAGAATATACTTCCCAGGATACAAGAAGATTGACATCAGCAGGGATGTAACATTTGATGAAGACACAGCTTACAACAAATCCAGAAAGAGACTTGCTAAAGATACTGAAGAAGCTGAAGCACCCAGAATTCATGATACAACCATGAACGAAGAAATTCAAGAAGATGATTGAGAATTTGAAGAACCACAAAGACCTGTAGATCCACCTCAGGAGAAGAATCCTCACAAGAGGAAACCTACTTGGGTACGAGAAATTATCCAAGGTGTAGAAAGATATGGGGCTCCAGAAGAGAATCACAGAGAAAGAAAGAGAACCAGATCTTGCTCCAGATATGTAGCCTTACTATGTGACTTTATCAATGAAGAACCTTCCAATTATGAAGAAGTAGTAGAATGGAAAGAATGGAAGGATGTTATGATCGAAGAGTATCAATCGATCATGAAGAATGATGTTTGGGATGTTGTCCCAATACCAGAAGGAAAGTCAGGTGTAACTTCCAAATGGATCTACAAGATCAAGCATGCTGCAGATGCTAGCATAGAGAAATATAAGGCAAGATTTGTGGCTCATGGCTTCTCACAGAAGGAAGGAATAGATTATGAAGAAACCTTTGCACATGTAACCAGATACACTTCCATCATATCGATAATTTATTTGGCTGGAGTGATGAAATGGAAGATACACCAAATGGATGTCAAGACTTGTTTCTTGAATGGTGTAGTGGAAGAGGAAGTGTATGTAGAACAACCACTCAGTTTTGAGACACATGACAAGGATTCTCATGTGTGCAGATTGAAGAAATCCCTGTACGGTTTGAAACAGGCACCGAGGACATGGTATGGCAGAATTGATAGCTTTCTATCTAGTTTAGGCTTTATTAAGAGTAAAGCAGATTCCAACCTTTACTACAAGGTTGAAGATGGAAACCCAATGATGCTTCTACTGTATGTAGATGATCTGTTTGTAATAGGTATGGATGGGTTGATTGCTAATATGAAGAGAAAGCTTGTTGTTGAGTTTGAAATGAAGGACTTGGGTGTGATGCATTATTTCTTAGGCATGGAGGTGTGGCAGAATGTGGATGGAATCTCCCTCGGATAAGGGAAATATGCAGTAGAGATCCTGAAGAGGTTTGGGATGATAGACTGCAAGGCCATGACCACACCTATGGCATCGAGCCTGAAGCTATTAAGTGATGCTTCATCAGAAGCGGTTGATGCTATGATGTATTGTCAGATGATTAGGTCCTTGATGTACCTAATGAACACAAGACCAGACATTTGCTTTGTTGTGAACACCTTGAGCCAGTTCTTGACAGATATGAGACATGTTCACTTGATTGCTGCAAAGCATATTTTGAGGTACCTGAGGGGTACAATTGATTATGGGCTCAAGTATGAGGTGAATCAGAATATTAACCTGGAGGGTTATGTTGATTCAGATTGGGCAGGCAGTGCCATCGATAGGAAGAGCACTTCAGTTTGTTGCTTTAGTATGGGATTATGTGTGATCTCTTGGTTTAGCAAGAAGCAATCTTGTGTGGCACTGATTACAGCTGAAGAAAAGTATGTCGCAGCTTGTTCAACTAGTTGTGAGGCAGTATGGCTGTAGAAGCTATTGTCTGATTTATTTGATCTCAAGATGGATGTTACCTGTATACATTGTGACAACCAGAGTTGCGTAAAGTTGTCAAAGAATCCATTGTTCCATGACAAGTTGAAGCATATCGAGATCAAGTATCACTATATCATGGATATGTTGCAGAGGGGAGCAGTGAAGCTCCAGTATGTTGCGATGGAGCAACAGATAGCTGATGTGTTGATGAAGACATTGGCTAGGGTGAAGCTTGAGTACTTCAGGGAGAAGCTTGGTGCTCTCCATATTGAGGTTTCCTCCAAGGGAAAATGATGAGACCCATAGCCATTCTGACATGGTGATAGGATTGGTTGCTTCCATGGTCAGATGTAAGGGCTGAGCCATTTTGTCATGGTGAGAGGATTGGTTCCTTCCATGTCGGATGTGAGTGTTGAGCCATTATGATGTGACTGTAGGATTGGTTCCTACATGATCAGAAGTAAGCACTGAATGCCATTCTAGGAATGGAGGTGCCTAGTCAGTTACCAGGTAGCTTAGTCTGGGACTGGGGGCCATTCTGATAGGATTGTAGGATTGGTTCCTACATGAGCAGATGTGAGTGCACTCCCTTCTGACATTGGTTGTCAAATGTAAGTGCAGAGACCTTTCGGCATGAAGGATTGGTTCCTTGCATGGTCGAATATAAGTGCTGAGCCTTTCTGACATTGGTTGTCAGATTTAAGTGCAGAGCCTTTTGGCATGGAGGATTGGTTCCTCGCATGGCCAAGTGTAAGTGCTAGGCCTTTCCGATCATTGGTTGACGGATGTGAGTGCTGGGCCTTTCTGACAGGGTTGTGGGAGGTGTTCCCACATGGTTAGATGTGAGTGTTGGGTGTTTCCTTTCTGATATGATTATAGGATTGGTTCCTTGATCAGATATAAGTGTTGGGTGAGCCATTCTTACTTAGGGTCAAATATAAGTGCTAGAAAATACCTACATGGAGGGTAGGCCTACAACCAACATGAAAAAGGGCTGGTTCTGTAGAACTTCTTATGACGAGAAGAATCATGAGATAGCACCCTTGAAGATTCATTGTTGATGATCCAGCAAAGATGATCCAGATCGAGGAATGATCTAGATCCAGAGATGATCCAGATCAAAGGATGATCCAGATCCAGTGACGATGATCCAGATCGAGTGATGATCCAGATCTAGGTGAATATGACTTGAAGATGAAAATGACTTACAGATGAAGGTGACCTGAAGATAGAGATGGCTTGAAGGTGAAGATGATGAAGACTCGATGATGATCCAGATGATACAGAGAAGAAGACTTGTGCTGATAAATTGTGTCGAGAGAATACCTTCCTAACTAAGAGGTATTGTTGATGTAATTGTAACTTTGGAATGTATTCACTTGTATTTCTTATGTATTGTAACCCGATGTTTATTCCAGGATGTATTTGTAATGTACTTGAGTCATGTCATGCCCCGATGTTCCTATCGGGAAGTTTCTATAACGTAAACAAGTCATGTCAAGTCAAGGTGGTTAACTCTCCTATTGTCTAATAGTTAAATTCCCCACAGTTTCGAGGCACTAGGGTTATTAGACTCACCTAGTGAAGTCAGCCCTAGTTGGGTTTAGTCAAGTCGGGAATTAGTATAAATAGAAAGCTAGCCTCTCTATTTATCACACACTCAGTTCTAGCACATAGCTGAGGAAGAGAAAGACACTGGGGCAAGGAAGAAAGAGCTTACTGCTATCGGGAAATTATCTTACTATTTTTGGGTTTCACTTTGGAGCTGATTCTATCTCTGAGGAAGTTGCGGGGTTTTCTCCATTTATGGTTTCCCCGAGGAAAAACACTGTGTTCATTGTCTCTTGTGTTTGATTGTTGTGCTTGTTGTTCTCTCAGTTAAAGATCCTAATGAAATGCTAGCTTAATGTTTAAAATCTAACAAGAAATACATTTCCAGACAGGGATTTTTTACTTTCGAGCTTTACTATGCCCTTCCCCAATACTTTTGTTGAATTGTTATTCCCAAAAGATATAGATCCTTTATCATTTTCAATATTGACAAAAGCACTTTTTTTACCTGTCATATGCTTGGAGAAACCGCTATCAACATACCATTTACTAGAGTTGTAATTATGAGCTTGAATAAAATTTACACATCCATACTTTTTCTTGTGTTTGATCCATACCTTGTTGGAAAATTCCTCATTTCTTACTATTGGTATTTTGATTCTGCAATCTCTGGCTACACATCAAAGTTGTTATACTTGTAAAATTCTATTTCTAATCTCAAGAGACCAAATATGTTACTATACTGTGGCCCTCTGAGGCTTGTATGGTTATCCCTTGTTTCAAAAGGTCTTATTTGAAAACAATTTACAACTTTCTATCCAAATATTCCACATGTAAATCAATTCCCATAAAATAGATATCCATACCTGGGAAGATATGAAGGAGGTGTTCTTCTGATATCTGGTGTTTCTGTTGTCCCTTGTTTTGATATGGCTTGTTTTGGTTGACATTCGATCTCTTCTTCATTTGTGGAGTCCTTGAAAACTTATGCACAAATTCTTGGATTCTATTCATTACCTATCATCATTGCACTTGAGGCTTCATCAATATTCTTCCTGTATCTTATACCGGTCTTGTCGAAGAATGGCTTCTTTTTGCTGATGATTTGTTCTAGAATCTTGGAGTTGTTCTCATAACACTTGTTGATATCTTTTGTCTGTAATTTTTTCTTCAGAGATATTATCTCAGCCTCATGATTTTATTTTTCATTTATACTTTCCATCATTTGTTCATTAAGAGAGTCTTCGATTCTTTTGGCTTCTTCCAGTTTGACCTTTAAGTCAACAATGATTTGTTCAAACCTTTTTTCCTCTTCCTTAAGTACCATGTTTTCCTTCCTTACTTTATTCAACTCTTTCAAGGTGCTTATAAGTTTCGCTTCAAGATATACGTCACCTTCAACTTTGGATTCTTCATCACCATTAAGATCCTCAATTGAGTTTATTTCCATAAAGAGTACCTTATCTGGTTTGTCATCATCATTAGAGTAACTTCTACTATCCTTGTCGGAGTCACCAGTGGATGAGCTGTTGTCCCTTTTTGTATAGAGACTTTTCTTCTCTTTGTTCTTCCCTTTGTTCTTATTCTTGTAATTACTATACTTCTTGTAGGGTTTGAATATTTCATCTTTATCACTATTTGACTTCTTTGCATACAAACATTTAGAAGAAAAATGAACTATCTTTCCACGTGAAAAAAAATTAAGAGGTCACTTAACTTTGTATTTCCCAGTGCCTCTCTTCAATTTCCGAACAAAGTTTGTTATTTCTTCATCATCATACTCATCACTTGTTTTCATGTCCTTTGTTGATTTGTACTTCCCAGTTTGTTTGGAGGAGACCCTGAATGTTTCTTACTTTCTTTACGTCTCTTTGTCTTCAATTCTTATTTTGTAAGCCATAAGAGTCCCATGTAGCCGGTCTACTATCATAGTCTTCAGATCTGTTCTTTCTTCTTGTGCAGAGATATTGTGGTTGAACCTTTTGGGAAAAGTTCTTAGAACTTTTCGAAAAACTATGGCATCCTCAAATTATTCTCCCAAACTTTTGATGGTATTCACAAGTTGATCTATTCGAATAATTTAGGTTGCAATTCCTTCATCTTCATTCATCCTTAGTTGTTCAAATTGTCCTCTCTGTAACACCCCAGTTTTGACCTCATTTACATTAATGTATATGATTTATGTATTGTAAATAATGATGGTGCGGAGCTAAATGCCAAGTCCCCACCATTGATTTGGATATGTTATGTTTCGGGTTTTGAATTTTCACCGATGGTATATCGGGACATATGACATATATTAAATCATGGCATCATGTAAACATGCACTTTAATTAAATGAACCCAACCAACTATGTCAATGCAACCATATTGAAAAGGGCATGATTATCCCAAGGATAAGGGGTGGGGGGGGGGATTGTTAAAACCTTGAACCAATGGGGAAAAAGACATGTGTCAACCACCCATTCAAAACTCCTGATGTTAGTTAAGGGAAGTTATTGCTGGGAAGTGGTGGGTGGCAGGACTGTCAGTCCTTGCCCACACACCCACTCCACCAGCAGACTTCTATCTTCATGTAGGCAGGAAAACCACGACGGATTCACTCCATTCTTGCTCATTCTCATGCATAGGATTCTTCCTGGTTTTTACTCACGCAGTGAGCTGGGAGCCATGTTCTTTCACCCACGATTTCCCTATGAAGGGCCATTCATGTTTCTCTGCTATGTAGGATTCTTTCCTGTTTGGTATCACACAGCCAGGAGAGGGAGCCATTTCGACTGTCACTTGCATTTTCCACAAAGATATATCTGGTGTGTTTCCATCCGTATATTGGGATCTGGTGTAAATTTCTCTCACGCATAGGTTGGGAGGATGATTTTCCTTCCCCATTTGCAGTCTGTGTAAGTATTCCCGGTGGCTTCATTGCTCAAAATGGATTCTTGTTTTCCCCACGTTTGTTGGTCGTGTCTGCCTTTACATTTTGGGGTTGTTCTAGGTTGCTTGGGAGTTGTTTTCCCTATCTAAGCTGTAACTGCTGATTGATTTCATGCATGTAATGTTTGGTCTTAGGACTATGTTGGGAGTAGGGATGGGGGCTTGCTTTGCTTGATAAACATGGTGTGCTTGGAAACCACACAGACAGAGCTAGAGGGTTGGATTTCTTCTCCACAACCCCTGAATAGCACGTGAAGGGAAGTTAGGGCCTAAGGGACTGTACAGCAGAGAATGGACTAATTCCTTGTGTTGGGTGTGTGTGGGTGTCTTAGAAGTCAGGCTAGTTCTGGTGTAGGTATTCCTAGATCTGTAATGGGCTCACCAGCTTAGCATTTAGCCTTTCCCAGCTCCTTGATGGCCTGATAAACCTGACCATGTTGTCTTATATGTCTTGTTGATGGCCTGATAAACCCAACTGTGTTGGCTTGGCTATGTTTTGTGTATCCTTAGCTATGTGTAAGCCTGCTTGTTCCTTATTCCTTGGGGAATCATGCCCAGCTCGGGTGTAGAAGCATTGTTGAGAGATTTAGGAGCATGCTAGCCTATGGTTGGGTGGAACGTTGCAGCAACGTAGCTGGTTGTGGGACAAGTTCTTTATGAGACAAGTATTCTTGACCATTTCGTCTCTGTATTTATATTTATTGTTTAATGAATATGATGAACATGTTTAATGCTTATATGAACACGTGTTTGCTTCTGCTATATGATAAATAATCATGTATGCATGTTCTAGTTCAAAGCATTTTGTTTCAGCATTTTATGTACATACATGTTCATGGGGCGGTTGCCCAAATGGTTAATACCATGGTAGCGTCCTCTTCGCCGGTCGAAGGGTCGGGGACGTTACACTCTCTATGTTTGAAGTTTGGCTTCATTGACTTTGTTATCTCCTTCATATCTTGTTTGGATTTTGTCCCACATTTCCTTTGCAGAGGGCCATTGCATCACTTTGTTGAAGACATATTCATTTATAGCACCTAAAAGGTGATTTCTGACCTTTGAGTTGTTGTTGAAATACATCTGTTGGTACGATATGTGGTACCTTGTACCCATTCTCGATAATTTTCCATATTTCTATTCCTTGAGCTTCTATGAAGGATCTCATCCTTATGCACCAGAATGCCTAGTTACTCCCATCAAATAAGGGTGTTCCAGTTTTCCTTTTGTTTATCAAATTTTCCCATGATTTCCTTACAACGATTAGTCTATTTTGAAGGAACCTACTCTAATACCAATTGCTGAAATACTGAGTGGGGGGTGAATCTGTATTTGCACAATCTAAAAAATTAATCAAAAGAAATTTTTTGATCAACAATCATATAATATCATCAATGTGTATGAAAATAACAAGTTTCACAGTACACAATATATTTTGACGTGGAAACCCAAGTTCTGGGGTAAAACCATGGAATCCTTTTTAAAATAGTTTTCTAGAAATAACTAAAGGGAGACAACAACCCCTTTATTACAAAAAAATCAATTTTCCAGCTATAACTAGAAGGAGGATATACCCTCCTGATTTACAATATACAACCTGAACGAAGCTATAGGTCCCTAGTTTTTCGGCTACAACCAGAAGGAGGCTACAACCTCCTTTCCTTTCCCCATCATGCCACCCAGATAAGATAAACATTACCAAACCTATGAACCTATCAAACAAAAATCTGAATCTACTGTTGATAACCTCTGCACTCTGATCACTTCCAAATAATCCTATATACCAACAATTCATTTCATTGCCATACACTTCTCATGTACATCACTGTACACCTCATCATATAAAATTACTAAACAAGTAATTCTGCTATGCTTTCATTGAACATAAGGTATGCATCGTCATGCATCATCATCATAGGTATGCATCATCGACATAGGGTATGCATCCTCATCAAGAAATATACATCATTATCATCTCATTATTCACCATGTATTTATTATCAACAACAAGTATACATCATAGTACATAGGAGAGAAACATCACACTATGGTTCGCATGCAGATCATATTGTATAGGAGTGCATCAACATCATAGAGTGTACATGCATTATCATCATAAAGTGTATCATATCATAGCATAAATATATGCAACATCATCATCATAGCCTCCATAATGACTTCAAATATATATACCAATATAGAGGCTCACATACTAATATCAAATATGAACTCTATCCATGAGAGACATGTGCCATCACAAGCAAAGCCCAAAACATTGAACCATGCATTTTAGAAGATCAAAATATGAAGAGAAAATAGAAAAACCAAAATAAAATATATATCATGTCACCCCATATCCCTCATAATAATTTTTCCAATGATCCAAGAATTTTGTAATTCTGATTTCGTATGAGAAAGTTATGCCAATTTTACCGAAGATTCCCGCAAAACAGTTTCGCATTTTTCTCCAAGGGTTGTGAATTACCAAAGAGAGACTTGATTGATGAAAAAATAAAATGTTTGATATCTATTAATTTAGGTATTGGATTAAAGTTAGTGCCTCAAACTGGGTCGACATGGAGTTCAAAATTATAAATAATTAAGTTCTATTTTGTTTGGTCGGCTGACCCAAAAAGGTGGGGTATGCCAACTTCAAAAATTCATATCTCTTTGACTGTAAGGAGTTAAAATATGTTCCACATATCAACGGAAATTTATTGACGATGACTATCTCCTTATGAGGGGTTTATTTTCAAATTCTTGGTATAATACCTTTACATTCTACAATTTGTATTGGACATCAAAACTCCATACATAAAGGTGTCAAAGACCATGTTACCTTATGCATAAGTTCCAAGGTCAAAGCATTTAATGGACATCATCAATGGAATGATGGATTCAATGGTAATCACGTCCACATACTTAACATCAAAAAGGATAAATTATCCACCATATAATCATCATATCAAGGGTATCAAGGACCCTAACACCACCAAAGTGTGGGGGTGCCTAGAATTCTCCTAGGGTACCATGACCTCATTAAAAACACAAATGACCACATAATGAGTTATTTGGACACTTTGAAGTTCTACATTTATCTAATGCACCAAGGAATATTTCTAGGGTACTAGGGCATAAGTTGTGGTACCGAGGAACCAAAAAACAACTTAGGGTTACTCAACACTATAGAGGGTGTTTATGGATTTTTCCATTGTCCAAAGGGATCCAAGGGCTTCAAACATGGGATTGGACAAGGTGAAAAGGTATCCTTTGGCATTGAATGACTTATAACCCTCAATGGATCCTCAAGGGGAACCAATACACATCAACACAGACTTATTGGCATCAATGGAAATTTAGTCAACATCCTTTGACACACACTTGTTGGCATCAATGAAAATTTAGTCAACAATCTCCTAATTTTTCATTGATGAAAACTCCAAAGATCCCCCTTTGAATGAGCTTCCTTTTTCCACAAATATCCCCCTCAGAGAAGGATTCCTTTACCTTCCTTGTTCAGCTTTTTCTCCCCCTTTGGGATCAATGGAAAAAGGTGCATCTATCATGCTCCCCCTATCATACTCCCAATGTTTCTTTGAGGTACTCAAATGTCTCTCTTGGGAGAGTCTTAGTAAAAATTTCTGCAACCTGTTATTTTGTCCCGATATATTCCAAATTGATATTCTTTTATGTAACGTGTTCCTAAAGAAAGTGAAATTTGATTGGAATATGCTTGGTCTTGGAGTGCATAACTAGATTCTTGGAGATACTGATGACACGTGTATTGTCACATAGAATTGGAATCGGCTCATTACATGCCCTCTATATGTATTGTAGGGTTTTCTTCGTCCAAAGAATCTGAGTACAACAAGCTGCTGATGTTATATATTTTGCTTCTACGGTTGATAAGGACATTGCAGATTGTTTTTTGGTTGACCAAGATACTAGACAATTTCCTAGAAAGAATGTTGTTCCACTGGTGCTTCTTCTGTAATCAACACACCCTACCCAATCTATGTCTCAATAAGATATCAATGTTAGCTCATTTCCTTTTGGATACCAAAGTACAAGGTCGATAGTCGCTTTGAGATATCTGAATATCCTTTTAAATGCTATAATGTGAGTTTCCTTTGGAGCAAATTGGAATCTTGAAACTTTTCCAGAATCCTACATCACATGTTGTATTGAGGTTGTTACTTATACAAGACTACCAATCATTGATATATAGAGCCTCTGATCAACTTTTTTAGATTCATCTTCCCTACTGAGTTTACAACCAATGCTCAAAGGAGTACTCACAGGTTTACAATCTTCCATTTGGAATTTCTTTAACATTTCTTTGATGTATTTCGTATGGGCAATAAAAATTCCTTTTGTTCTTTGAGATATCTAGAGGCCCAATAAGAAGGTCAATTAACCATGTAATGACATTTTAAACTCTTTCTTCATGTCCTTAGCAAATTGTTGAATCAGTGAATCATCATCACTTCCAAAAATGATATCATCGACAAATTGCTATCTGTAGTTCCCCTGTTAAATTTTTGTTGTTTCAAGTACCTGTCAAATCTACAATACCAAGCTCTAGGATATTTCTTTAGCCCATATAAATCCCTTTTGAGTCTGCATACATATTCCTTGATTTTTGAAAGTTGAAATCCTTCTGGTTGTTCGATGTAAACTTCTTCTTCTAATTTCCCATTTAGAAAATTTGATTTTACGTCCATATGATACACTTTGATGTCTTTGGAATAAGCATAAGCCAATATCATTCTGGATACTGGTGTAAATTTGTTTTCAAAGTGTATTCCTTCGATTTGAGCATAGTATTTACAAACCAATAGAGCCTTGTTTCTTATCACCTGTCCATCTTCATTCATTTTGTTTCTGAAAAACCCACATTGTGTCAATCAGATTCTTTTTGCTTGGTCTAGGAACAAGTTACCATGTTTCATTCTTATCAATTTTATCTAATTCTTCTTCCATTGATTTCATCCACTGCTCATCTGTAGTTTCCTATTCAAAAGTTCCTAGTTTAGTTTTAATCAATAAACTGAAGTGTGCCTTCTCATTTCTTCTAAATAGTCTTCTTCTAGTTCCTATTCCAGCATCCTTATTACCAATAACTCAATCTATTGGATGATTCTTCTTGCAATTGTTCTTATGTATCTAATGATCCTTGTGTTCTTCGTGTTCCACATATGGTTGATTATGTTCTTCATCTTCTGAGAGTTGTTTTTTGTCCAAATGTTCTTCCATTTTAATTTTATTCATTTCTTTCTAATCAGAAACTTCCTCTTCTTCATCGCCATACATTTTCCACTCTTCATGTCCATAGCTCATAGCATAATGGAGTAATGGAGTTTGACACTGCATCTACTTTGTGCCACATGGGTCAAGATGACATGTCAACTTATTGGAGACATGACTTCCTTATGAAAACATTTATTGGGGTGAACTTTCTATACTGGGAAAGATATCAATATCTTGAGTGCCATCAAGATGTTGATAATTTTGGTCAAAAACATTTTACATCAAAAAATTATCTTTGATGCTTAAAACAATCTCCAAATGTTTCTAGAACCCAAGTCACCGAAAGAAAGTGCTGAAATACTAAGAGAGGGGTTAATCAGTATTTGCACAATCTAAATTTTTTAATCAAAAGCAAGTTGATGATCACCAATCATATCATATCATCAATGTTTATTAAAATAACAAGCTACACAATACACAATCATTTTTGACATGGGAACCAAAGTCTTGGGGGTAAAACCATGAAATCCTTTTTAAAACAGTTTTCCAAAAATACATTGAGGGAAGAAACAACCCCCTTATTACAAAAAATTCAATTTTCCAGCTACAACTTGAATGAGAATACAACCTCCTGATTTACAAGCCACAACCGAAGGAATCTACAAATACCTAGTTTTTCGGCAACAACCGAAAGGAGGCTACAACCTATTTTCCTTGGCCCATCCTTCCACCTGGATAACAAAATTTTTGCCAAACCTGGCAAACCAAAATATGAATATGTTGATGATAACCTTTGCACTCTGATCACTTCCAAATCATCCATGTATACCCACAAGTCATTTCATTTCCATACAATGTTCATGTGGATCTTTGTACACCTCATCATACACAATTATTGAACAAGTAATTCTGCTATGCTTTTACTGAACATAAGGCATTCATCGTCATGTAGCATCATCATAGGTGTGCATTATCGTCATAGTGTATGCATCCTACTCATAAAATATAAATCATCATCATCTCAGTGTGCACCGTGTATGCATCATCAACAACAAGTATACATGATAGTGGATAGGAGAGAATCATCACACTATGGTATGCATGTACATGATATTGTATAGAAGTGCATCAGCATCATAGAGTGTACATGCATTATCATCATAAAATGTATCATATCATAACATAAAGGTATGCAACATCATCATCATATCCTCCATAATGACTTCAAATATATATACCAATATATAGGATCACATACTAAGATCAAATATGAACTCTATCCATGAGAGACATGTGTAATCACAAGAGAAACCCAAAAGCATGAACCATACATTTTCAAAGATAAAAATATGAAGAGAAAATAGAAAAAAAAACTCTATATAATTTCACCACATAGCCCTCATAACAACATTTCCAACGATCCAAGAATTTTGTAAATTTTATTCTGTATGAGAAAGTTATGCCAATTTTAGTAAAGATGCCCAAAAATTTCTCCTCCACACAATTTCGCATTTTTCTCCAATGGTTGTGAATTACCAAAGAGAGACTTGATTGATGAACAAATGAAATGTTTGATATCTATTTATACAGGTTGTGGACTAAATTTGGTACCTCAAACTGGGCCAACATGCATTTCAAAATTATAAATAATTAAATTTTGTTTTGTTTGATCGATTGAGGATAAAGGTAGGGTACACCAACTTCAAAAATTCATATATCTTCAACTGTAAGGAGTTAGAAGATGCTCCACATATCAACAGAAATTTCATGTTGAGGACTATCTCCCTATGATGAGTTATTTTAAAATTATTGTTCTAACACCCTTAAATTATTTAATTTGTACAAGATATCAAAACTGCACACATAAAGGTGTCAAAGACCATGTTACCGTATGCATAAGTTCCAAGGTCAAATACTTTAATGAGCATCACCAAATGCATGAGGGATTCAATGGTATTCACATCCGCATAGTTAACATCAACAAGGAGGAGCTCTCCACCATATACTCATCATATCAAGGATATCAACGACCCCAACACCACCAAGGTGTGGAGGTGGCTAGACTTATCCTAGGGTACCATGACCTCATTAAAAACATAAATGACAACATAATGGGTCATTTGGACTTCTTGAAGTTCTATAGTTGTTTAACCCACCAAGTACTATTTCTAGGGTACTAAGGAATACGTTGTGGTATTGGGGAACTATAAAAAAACTTAGGGTTACTCAAGCACTCTACATGGTGTTTAGGGATTTTGTCATTGTCCATAGGGCTACAAGGGCTTCAGACTTGGGATTGGACAAGGTTACAAGGTATCCTTTGACATTGACTGGATTCTAAACCTCAAGTGCTTCTCAATGGGAACCAAGACACATCGACATACACTTATCGGCATCAATGACAATTTATTCAACAATCTCCTCGACACACACTTGTTGGCATCAACGACAATTTAGTCAACAATACCCCCCTTTTTCATTGATGACAACTCCAAATATCCCCCTTTAAATGAGCTTCCTTTGTACAAAAATAAACTAGAATCCTCTCCTCCTTTAGCATAGTGTGTCGCTTCCACCTTTTAGTAGCGGACAAGGAGCGTCGATCCACTCCTAACACCCTGGTGATATTCTTCAGAGTGTGCCGAGGTAGGTACTCAGTGACACTTTTTTATTTATTTTGGGAGTATTTTTAGCTTGATTTTTAAGAGAAATGAAGTGGGGTCCAGGAATCGTATATTCCTAAGTCTCTTTGAATTCTTTCCTCTTTGCATTCGAAGAAGAGTTTATGTTTCTTGCATTGAACTTTATGTTTGTTGTGTTGCTTGAAACCTCTTGCTCTTTTCTGTGGATTGTATTCTTTGAAATTAGAAAATTTGCATCTCATTTTAGTGTGCATGTGTTGGGTTTGTATTCCGATCACTTTAGGTTTCCTTATATCTTTGTAGTAGGGGAAAATTGATCTTACTTTTCCTTCATAGTTCAAAGAAAAAGTTTTGATTTGATCTTCTTTATTAGATTGAAAAATAATTGAAAATAAAAAAACATTTTTGTTCTTGTTTTAGTTTACTTCAGATTTTTATTTTGTTTAATCTTAGTTTTATATAAAAGAAAATAAAAAGGGTTTCAAGTTTTGCTTTAGGCTTTTTATTGGAATAGTTATTTAAATCTTTTTCTTCCTAGAAATTTGTTTTCACTTCTATTGGAAACATAAGAAATGAAATTCTAGTTTTGAGTTTGGGTGTATGTTATTCAATTTATTCATTTGGGGAAAGCACCTATTACTCTCTCAAAAGTAGGGAATCCATTAAAATAAAGAGTCTAATATTTTCATATCATCCTTGCATGGTTTTTTATTCATTCTTCACTTCATATGTCCACTCAACCATTTCAGATAAAAATAAGTGCTAGTTAGGGTAAAATTCTTAGCAATAAGTGTGTGATAGATTATAATACATGTTAGAGTGTATATAAACATAGGAGCTATCGTTTCTGGACAAAACTACATCTCGAGGATCATACAGTTCTTCCACGTACCAACTGGTATATCGAACTCATTTTCACGTACCTTTAAGGCATATCAAAAGGTTCTTCACGTACTCGGTAGTATATTGGAAGGCCCCTTTCGAAAGGTTGTGCATAATTTAGCACTAACATGGATTTGAGCTCCCACATACCTTGTGTATATTGGGAGACGCCATCAGGGACCTTGGAGCCATCTAAGAAAATTGCTTTAGTCGTCCTATAATAGCAATACATCGAGAAAAACAATCGAGGAGATTACTATGCATGTACCGTCCAGGTAATCAGGTATTCTGGAAAGGGTACAATCCCAATCCTCCTTGTCACATTTTACTATTGGACCATGCGGTATATATCGAGTTGTGATGGTTTGACATTCCTGTGAGGGTCAGGAATTTGTATCCACTTGTTTCACATGTTTGCATGTTGCTTTAGATTGAGTAGCGCTTGTTTCCTGTATAGTTAAAAGTCTTAAAGAGAGAGGTAGTTTGGTTACATAGCTATGAAATTCCTTTGGGAACTACCAACCAAGAGACCCCTTCTCAAGGGGAACCTTTTATTATTCCTTCATTTGGAAATGTTGGTCCTCTTCTCATGCCTATGTTAAGAATTCCTAGATTGACTATAGGATTACTTGTATAGTTGTGAGAATTGATTCACAGTGAGATATAGGAGCTAGAACAATACTCACAATCAAATTATTTGACAAAATATGCAAGAGAACAACAAAAGAGACTGAAATAGCACATGTGAATGGTGCAAATAAATGATCATTATATCATAGTATATCTTTTAGATGTGTATGGTACATATTTATAATACATTGGGGAAAAATTGTGATCACTTGGATGCCATGTGAATGCATACAAGTGTCAGGCTTGGATTTGACCCCTAAACCCCCCTAGGTTGACCAATAAGAGTCCAAACCATACCAAACAGTCACAAATTCTAGTGTGAACATGGATGGATCATGCTTGGGTCATAAATGAGGGAATGATAAGCATGGGATAGTGCATGGGTGAGTGGGAGAGTCTCTAGGATCTAATAGATGCCAAAGAAGACCACAAAAAAACCAAATTCACACACTAGTGCACCTAGTCAAAGAAGGAAGTGGTTTGCAATTAATACAGGTGCCTCAATGACAGAATGATCAAATTGGAGCACCTCAAATATCAATTAATGAGTCAGGAATCACCTATTAGACCAATATAGACCAGTATAGTCTAAGTTAGACCATACGACATAAGAAAAAGGAAAATGAAAATGTCTCCTAGGTAGATGACCATGGTACTAAGGTATATTAACTCTCTAACACCCCCTCTTAATCCTAACTTAGTAAAAATTATACAAAATGATTTATTAAGGCCTTGGAAACTAAGGCACAAGTCACCTTTTACAACAAAATTTTAGTAATTCATGTAATCGAGGTAAGGAGCAAAACCTCATGGGACAGAACCTCCCCTAAAAAATGGACATGACAAAGATGATAAAAAAATATCTTCAACATGTCCTCTTCTTCACTTGAATGAGCTGAAATAACACCTTCTTGGTGATGGACTTGGTGAAGATGTTGTGGATGCCAAGATCATGCATCAATGCATCAAAGTGTTTAGACAAATATCATGTGGAGAGGCGCTTTAATGGTCATGATTTTATTATGGATGAGCATCATAAGAATTTATTTTTCTGCAAGATTACTCTGATATAAAAGCATAATCAACGATGGAAAATATATATTTGCAAACTCATTCCCAAATAACATCAAAAGATTCAACAAAATCTGCCTCATGTGTAGCTGGAATATCATCAATAAAACCATGAATCTTCTTCCCAATTTGATGAAGCACCTCCATAACTCTGTAACAAAGCTCATGAGGATCTGAAATATCATAATATATGTCATATAAATCATAATATATCAGAGGTATGGTGTCTCCATGATCAAATGGGTCCATAGAGAGAAAAGAGTGAGCAATTAGATCACACTTATAGTTGAGCAAAGTTGGAGGGTCTGGAGACTCGAGATTTGAACCATGGGTGGTAAAATAAATTCCATACATATGGAGAAAAAATCCAATGAAGGCCATTGATATGGATGTATGAACAAAGAAATACATACAAGACATAAAAGAAACATACACAAGTGACATAAAATTGGAAACTAAACAATTTTGAGATTTCACAACAAGTGAACTTAAGGGTTGTCGGGTATTTTGGTCATGAAATGGCTGGGGAAATGAGTCTACAACTGTAATATCCTGTATATAATCCTGTATATCACCTTCAGAATCAGAATGGGAAATATCTTATTGGTTTTGGAAAGATATTTCATAAGACATATCAAAAGCTAGTTAAAAATGACTAGTTTCTATAGGAAGATTTGGTGAACTGCTTGGGGTTTTTTCTAAGGAATGGATGGAGGATTCAGATTATGATATATAAAAAAGTTAAATAAGAAACAGAGCCATCAGAAAAAAATATATCATAAATGGGTTTTACCCATGCACTCAATGCATGCTCAGGATTGATATTTCGTTGCTTGCGTTCCCATCCTCTTGCAAATTTTGGAAGATCAATATGGTTATCCTCAAGGAGCTTGGTCATGATGTCCATATTATTTCTGAAGAAATATATTTCAATATGTGAAACTATGAAATAAACAAATGTGGTTCTCTCTCTCTTTTTTCTCCTTCTAGATCTCAAACTACCATTAGTAGAACTAGAGCTTTCTGAACTTCATTGCTTCTTCTCTTTCCCTCTTTGCTTCAAATCTTTCTTATTGCCTTTGTCTTGATTTGATACACCAGAAGCAAGGGATTGATATTTGGTGTATTTGATGGTACCCATTTGTAATACATTGTCTTTCTCCTTAGTCAAATACTCCATAAGTATGCTAGTGCAAGAATACTCCAATTTATAGTTGTAAGCTTGCTTGAGTGGAATGTAGAAACAAACACAGAATACTCATGCCATAGCTTAGAAAGGATGGATGAGATAAGATGATATTATTTATTCTCTAGGACACACTATTTTAGCTGAATCACTAGTGCTTTGAACCCGGTAAAGAAGTCTTGGATGGTCTCATAGTGATCTGGCCTCGGGGAGACTAGCTCATTCTCAAGTTGATGGCCTCTCATCTCATCAGTCTTCCCAAATAGCGACTCAAGCTTGATCCAAAATTCATTGGGTGTGCCAATAATATCTACATGAAAGAGGATACCCCTCAAAATGCTGAGGAAAATATTTCCAAAAGGTTCATCAAGTATATTGAAGTACTTATCTTTCTCTACTGCAGAGTTAAGTTCGACTTCAGTCCCCATGGTAACTCAATACATGCATTTTGACCTTAGATGGATCACTATTCCAGCCTTCCATTCAAAATATTTGAATGGTGTAAGAAATAGATAATTATTCTCCATCCTACTTGCACAACCTATGACAAAAATGTTGTAGAACCTACAATGCAGACACTCAGATTTCCTGGAAATATTCCCTAAGCAACAACTCAAACCTATCTATATTTTTTTGTAAATACAAATAGATTCGATACCATGTGATAATTTCTTCACAGTGAGATCCAGGAGCTAGAGAAATATTCACAATCAAATTATTTGACAACATATGCAAGAGAACAACAAAATAGACTAAAATAACACATGTGAATGGTGCTAATAACTAATCATTATATTACAGTACATATTGTAGATCTGTATGGTACATATTTATAATACATTTGGAAAATTTGTGAGCCCTTGGAGGCCATGTGAATGCATACAAGTGTCAGGTTAGGATTTGATCCCTAAAACCCCCTAGGTTGACCAATAGGATTCCAAACCATACCAAATAGTCGTGAATTCTAGTGTGAACATGGATGGAGCATGCTTGGGTCATAAATGAGGGAAGGATAAGTGTGGGAGAGCACATGGGTGAGTGGGAGAGTCTTTAGGAGCTGATAAATTCCCAAGAAGACCACATTCACACACTATCACCCCTAGTTAAAGCAGGAAGTGGTTTGAAATTAATGTAGGCCCCTGGATGAAAGAATGATCAAAGTGGAGCACCTCAACTGTCAATTAATGAGCCATAAATAACCTATTAGATGAATATTGACTAGTATAGCCTAAGTTAGGCCATACAAGATAACCACAAGGAAAATGAAAATGCCTCTTAGGTAGATGACCATGGTACTAAGGTAGATTAACGCTCTAAAAATGGTTATTCTCTATTCCATCACAAGATTGAGTGCACCGATTGTTTCAAATCCAAAATCTCCATCACCAAAGAATCAATATCATGTTGATCTTTCACCTTCTTCACTAGATGTGTATTATTTCGTTTCTCCTTCTTCTCCTATCGAAATTTGTGAAGCTAGTAATCATGTGGATAACAAGAAGAAGAAAATGAAGATTTAGAAAAAGAAAGACAAATGAGAAAAATCTCAACCAACCACTCCTCATTGTGCTGAGAGTGTTGATTTTCCTCTGAAAACACCTCATAGGCCTAAGTTACCTTAGAGACTTCGCAAGGGTGGCCATCTTCTTAAATATTGTCATGGTTTGTCCCAATTTTTAGAAGTGTGGTCTAAGGCTCCCAAACAACCCATGTCATCAACCACTCATCATCATAGTGATGATACCCCATGAACCAATGATTATGTGGTTCAAAGTCGAAAAGGAAAATTCAGATATTCTTGCTTGCTATGTAAGGACATTCACCTTACTTACCTTTGTCCTTACTTAAAGCTTCAAATTTATTGGAGGATATTAATTTTCCTTAAAAATGGCTACAAGCAAGTTATCGGAAGTTGTCCCTTCACCTCCCATTTGTTCATAAAGTGATTGATCCAGTTTCATCCTCGATCAATCCCACTCTTCCTATGGAGAGTGAAGTTAAAGCGGTCGAGTCGATGTCATCTCCACCTCATCCCACTCTTTAATCAAAGAGTTTTCAGACTAAAGTAGTCACCTTGACGCAGTCTTTTCCTTGTCCTTCTATTCTAGTTAAGAGTGAACTGAAACCTGCTAAAGTTTTTGTATTCAGTTTGGATTGTTCTATGCAAGGGGAAATCTTGTCTATTTCAATAGAACCCTCTCCAAGTAATGAGATCATTTCCTTTGATTGGATTAATATAACAAAATCTTGTCTCCAATTGACTAGTCCTTTCAAAAAATATGAGTGAGTTACCGCTAATATCATACTCTGCACTATTGTTGATGAAGGGGATTATGTTAGTATTATATCCTTAAATGCTTGGAAAGATATAGGTTCTCCTAAGCTTGTGCCAACCACCAATCAGACACTGGAATTTAATAGAAGACCTATTGCACCTTTAGAGATCCTTTTTCATTTTCATATTACCTTAGGAGGGAAAACTGTCTGCATTGATGTTATTGTAGTCTAAGGTCCCTTAGATTTTAATCTTCTCCTTGGACAAGATTATGTTTACCCCATGGAAGTTGTAGTGTTCATACTATTTTGAGTGATGAATTTTACCCATGATGGCAATATTATGACCATTGATAGTCTTTCCTTTGTTAAGACTAATCATCATATGACTACTAGTCATAAAAATTCCCTGAATGTCCCGCATTTTCTTGTGGTTCCTTCCCCTTCATCGACCATATCTCTCGACTCTGAATGTCATTCCGCAGTTCATTCATTTGTAAATCGATAGCTTCTTCCCATTATGGGAAATCCTATGGGGCATGTCTCTAGCCTCTCGACACCATACTAGAGTTAAACCACTAGCTTCTTATGTAACAGGGGAAACCTTCCAACCTCTAGACATCATGTTGGATAAGAATTGAATGCGAGCACAGTTCCCATTCAGTGTCAATCTCGTTAAAAAATGAAACACGTTTCGTTGAGAATAATTTAGTATTTTTCAAGCTCGTTAAAAAATGAAATGGGATACCTCAACAATAGTTGTTCTCTATTTCAAACTTCTTTAAAAATGAATTAGGTCCCCACAAGCATATTTATTTTCTATTTCAAGCTTGTCTAAAAATGAAATAGGTCACCTTGACCAAAGTTCCATTTTTGTGTCAAGCTCATTAAAAAATGAAAAAGATTCTTCCATTGTGTCAATTCTTTTACTAGACTCAACACTTGAACCTTCATTTCATATTCATCTATCACTTTATCATGTTTCTTCCTCCGTCTCTAGTGAACCTTGTCCTAGGAGTAACTCAACATTTAGTCGAATGAAGACAATAGTAAGCATATGAAATGAATCTTGGGGGCCATGTCTCCAACCTCTTTATATTATGTTGGAGCTAAGATACTTGACATTTATATTTTGGGCAAGTACCAACAACTAGACATCATATTGGGAAAACACCCATCAATGGGACTCATTATGAGCATACTTTCCTTTTAGTTTCGAGTTCTCTAAACCATGAAATGAAATTTTGAGAATAGTTTATTTTGTGTGCATATACCTTGAGAATTATTCCAACCAGTCTTCGAGCTCGTTAAAAACAGTAAGATGGTGTTGATCTTACTTTTTTCAATTTCCATGCCCTGGTTAAAACAAGAAAAGTGTTTTGAGCTTACTTTATCGCTTTTTTGTGCTTTGGTTTCAAACATGAAAAAGGTATCGATCGCTTTTTATACATTGGGTGTGCTCATTAAACACCTAGTGAAGAGGTATCGAGTGTGATTTTACTATTTTTCAAACTCATTAAAATGGATTATGAAAAAAGAACCCCTTACAGTGTTAACTTTAAGCTCTTTTCGATACTTTTTAAACATGAAAAGATCGCCAAGTGAGCTTGATGCTTTCACACTTGTAAAATTATTTGAAAGATCATCTAGTTATTAAATTGAGCACATAGATATATGGACAAACAAACAACTCACAAGATAGATCACACAATTTACTCAGTTATTGAAGAATGAAACATTGCAAAAATGGCTTGCAGCTGTGAATGTTTTTCATTAATCAAAGAGTAATTAGATAATAATTACAATGAAGTAGAATGGCTAAATAGCCACAAGCAATTTGAATCCACATGAGGAAATTTGAATTGATTAGACTCTACTTGACTATAGGTAACTAAGACCTTGTCTAAATCATTATCAGAGGACTCAATAGTTAACTGACCTTTTCTAAATCATTATTGGAGTTCATCAGAGTTCTAAAACACAACTCAAGTGACTAATTCAGTGTTGACTAAGGCTAACTAATTGTGGTGGGTGAGAAATATGCCCCTCCTGCATGCAGCCATGCAAACCTAGTGCTAACTGAATGTAGAGGACTAGAACTGAATGTAACTATCTCCTAACTGAGCTTGACTAGTCACCAACTCAAGTCAACTGACCTTGGTTGGTATCGGCACTCCCAATTGCTCCTAAATTTTAGGAATTGGTCTAGGAGGTTCCTAAACTGATGCATGTAAGTGTAATCAGTGGTAGTAGGCCTCAACTACTATTCCCCACACTTTAGTAACTAAAACATGTGCCCCAATTAGGCCAAGTGGAACCAATGGTGCTAGTGACTAAAAATAGACTAGATGGACTCCCTATTTAGACATGACTCCTAATTTAGACATATGACCAAATTGGACAAGGGAGGATTAAGAATTCTAACCCCCCCCTAAATACTAACTTGGACAATCTATGGGCCCTGGTAACTAAGACCATAGGTCACCCATTACATCAAGTAAAATAAAGTAACTGTTTAATACAAGGAGTTGGGGAAAAAACCACATGGGAAAAAATCCCCCCTCTATCTAAGCAGGTAGAATCAGGATTCAAGTTTGAAAAAATTGAAAATATGTTGCTGCGATCTTCATCTCTGTGAGATAGTGAAGCAGCATGCATGGTGTGCTGTGCACAGGTATTTTGGGGCCTGGCATGTAGACTTCTCCTTCTTCTCCAAAAATGATGATGGAGGGAAGGAGGACTGTAAACTTTGTCTCTTGCTAGATGAAGAGGTGTATGATCATATCCATTCTTCTGAGTGTAGTGAGACTAAGCCCTTACCATGTAGCATATTACAGGGATTCTATTGCATCTCTCTGAAGGAGGTAAGATTTCATGGCATAGCGCAAGGGTCTTTCCTTTCTGAGTGTCATGTGGGTTTTCAGTCATCTTCCTAGCTTCTAGTTTGGAAGTAGGGACTAAATCTAGATTTGAATCACCTTGAATCTCAATCTCATAAACTGATAAAGATGGATCTCCAATACTAGTATAAGCTATAAAATAAGTAGATGCAATGATTTTACCTTCCCTTTCAAGTGGTTGTTGAGAGTGCGCTGGTTCTGAAGGAGGCATGAAATGTGAGAACTCGTATGCTTTCAAGCCATGATTTGCAACACCCTTCACTATGATGTTCCCAGTAGAGATATATGTGATCTCCACCTAGTCAGGACCAAATATCACTCACTTTGGAGAGCCAATATGGGTCATCTAGTAGACAGAAAATAGGTTTGAAGCTAGGGAGGGAACAAATAGCACATCTTTGAATCTTCCATGTTCAAGCTTGATAGAGCCCTTTCCTTTTGTTTGGACTTTACTGTTATTGCCCATCTGAATACTAGGACCATCAAAGTACTGAAAATAAGAAAATGATTCTCTAGATGCATCCATATGATTGGAAGCTCCAAAATCAAGGAGGAAGACATGTGTTGATGAGCATCTAGTCTTCAGTGCATGGCCTTTCCTTTCCTATTCTTCATCTTCTTCTTCAGAGTCATCCTTCCTTGTGCTAGTAGGTGTAGAAATGTTATGTTTCTTCAAAAGAAGAGCCATTTCATCAAGTTTTCTTCTCATACATGAGCTTTCTGAATGAAATCCCCTTCCACAGTAAGAGAAAAGGACCTTACCTTTGCCATTATTCTTGCTTCTCTTCGAACCTGAAGGATCCTTTGGCTACTCTTTCTTCATAGGGGACTCATCTCTTTGCTTCCCTTTGTCATTCGCTACCTTATCTCCTCTTGCAACCAGAGCTTGATCTTTGGGAGATCGAATGATCCCCATTTGGATCAATTTATCATTCTCAGAAGTGAGAGATTGGATGAAGGCATCAAGAGTGGGAATATTCCAATTTGGAGTGGTGAGCCTTACTATTTGGAAGGTTGATACAAAGACTGAGTATTATGCATTGAGATTTATGAGAATGGAAAGGATGAGATGATATTCATCCTTCTCCACTTTGCATTTCTTCAACTGATATATCAGGTTCTTGAACTTTGTGAAGAATTCATTCAGTGATTTGAAGTTGGATGAATTAAGAGAGATCAGATCATTTTCTAGCTGATGGGCCCTCATCTCATCCTGCTTATCAAATAAGGAGACAATCTTGTCCCAAATCTCCTTGGGAGTCTTCAATCCTTGGATGTGGAATTGAAGATCTCAAGAGACAGAGGATAATAAGTATCCATGAGCTCCATCAATCCTATTCAAGTGCTTTTCTTTGTCATGATTTAAAATTGGTATTGCCTCTGTTTCTTCTGTGAATCTGAAGAGCTTCTTGGTGCAGAGCAGAACCTCCATGTCTTCCTTCCACTGGTGATAGTTGAAGGGAGTGAGAGGCTCTACTGAATGAGCCATTTTGGATGCAGTAAGGAGGACTGGGCTGCTGTAGCGAATGCAATGAGAAGAAAGGGCTGCTTGTAGTGAATGCTATGAGAAGAGCTGATAACCTGTCACACAATCAAATATACAAAGTAAGGTCAACTACCTGCACATTTCATATTTTCATCACACCCAACATAATTGATCAAGCAATCTTGATCAACAATTCCTTAACTTGAGGTATTAAGTGGTAAACCTTCTGCTTCTAGTGCAGAGTAGGAATGGAGAAAATTGCTCAAAAAAAATGATCCAGCTGGAGATCTAAGGAGGAGAGGTTCCTCCTCTGTCGAGGCTCTGATACCATACTAAATTGAGCACATAGATCTATAGACAAACACACAACTCACAAGATAGATTACACAATTTACTCATTTATTGAAGAATGAAACAATGCAAAAATGGCTTACAGCTATGAATGCTTTTCATTAATCAAAGAGTAATTAGATAATAATTACAATGAATTACAATGGATAAATAGCCACAAGTAATTCGAATCCACATGAGGAAATTTGAATTAATTAGAATCTACCTGATTGTAAGTAACTAAAACCTTGTCTAAATCATTATCGGATGAATCAATAGTTAACTGACCTTGTCTAAATCATTATCGAAGTTCAATGGAGTTCTAAAACACAACTCAAGTGACTAATTTAGTGTTGACTAAGGCTAACTGACTGTGGTGTGTGAGAAATGCGCCCCTCCTGCATGCAGCCACGCAAACCTAGTGCTAACTGAATGTAGAGGACTAGAACTGAATGTAACAGACTCATAACTGAGCTTAACTAGTCACCAACTCAACTCAACTGACCTTGGTTGGTATTGGTACTCCCAGTTGCTCCTAAATTGTAGGAATTGGTCTAGGAGGATCCTAAACTGATGCATGCAAGTGCAATCAGTGGTCGTAGGCCTCAATTAGTGTTCCCCACACTTTAGTAACTGAAACATGTGCCCCAATTAGGCCAAGTGGACCCAATGGTGCTAGTGACTAAAAATAGACTCGATGGACTCTCGATTTAGACATGACTCCTGATTTAGACATATGACCAAATTGGACAAGGGAGGAATAATAATCCTAACACTAGTCAGTGATAGTTTACCCCTTTTTCTGACCGTTTGGACTCATTTACGAAAAATAGATACTCTATTTTATCACAACTAGAAGAGTTATCCGAAGCATAAATTTATACTTTTTTGGGCCTCAGGGACTAAATTTAAGAAAAATTCCAGACTGGAGTCTTCTTAGTCATTTCAAACTCTCTAAACATGAAACAATGATTGAGTTTACCTTCTTTGGACTCATAAAATTAAACAATGAAGGACCCTTTCTAGGAATAAACCCCTCCTTTCTCAGGTTAATAAAACATATGAGAATGGACTCATCATTTGATGAGCTACATTGAGCATTTGTTACCCTTTTCAATCTCGCTAAAAATCAAATAGGTATCCATCCTTCATGATGGGGAAATTAAGGGAATGGGGAACGTCTTTCATTTGCATCAATGACATCTTGTAGTCAACTCTTGAACATGGCACCTGTCTCCACTTTCATTTCAAATAGTTGGGTATTCATCTTGTCACCAAGTCGATCCACTTTTGTGAGTCATTTAACTCCTTCGATTCAATTCAAAGAATGCACTGTCTTTTCCTTGCATTACATCTGGTCTCTATCGCATTCAATTCAATCCTTCCAATTCATTTGTCATGTCATTTAATGTTCAAGGGATACATCCTCTACAGTTTCCTTACCTTCCTTCGATTCGGTCACATTTGAATCAATCTTATGGTTTGTTTCATCACTTCAACATCATCTTTTGTTGGCATGTTTTGTGTCGATGATGGGGGAAACATAATGGCCCTCCTTCGACGAGTCTATTTCTATCGACACCAACATATAATCCGGCAATTAGACATAGAAACCGAGTTGAAGTAATCTAAATCCTGCATGCCTCAATGACAGGTTTCCTCACTTTCAACAATGGGTTTTCATGAATGTCCTCTGATTGAAGGATTTCACCGAGTGCTTTACTACAAGTCCTTTATTCACATTCGGATGAATGTACTGGGATACCTTGTGAATAATTGACATCAATGATGATATCCCTTACACTTGTTAACGATATACATCAATGATCGGTAATCTAGTGGTTTCTACCATGTTCGACATCAAGACATCTATTCGCATGGATAGAATCGTATTGTTTGGGGTTGGAATGAAGATCTCGAGTGGTTAGGTATTCACTTAAATATGTTCCTATCCTCAGGATGCAATGGAGTATCGGTTGGATTCATGACATGGATCCACATTGTATGTTTGGTGGCTATATTCAAATTTTTAGTCATGATAACATTGATCTAATTTGTATCAGTTATGTATAGGATATACAATTTATTGTAGATAGCAATGCCATGGTCATTATACCTGGATATGCAGTGTATTGGTACACAACCATGTTTGAGTCAGAAAGTTGTAACTAGTCTTGCGTCAAATTTTTATCCACCTCTCTTTTGCGTTTGATGCCAGAATCCATATCTAGAAAATCATTTCACCTATCACATCCCTGTAGATTCATAATTTGGGGGGAATTCTGTTACACCCAAAAATTTTCCTAATGCTCCAATCCCTTAAATTTCCTATCCAAACCCTCTTTTGGGACCTTATTGCTCACTCCTAGAAAACCTATCACACCTTACTTCCTAGCATAGAGCATCAAACAATCCTGATACCTCTTGTCCACTGACACAAGGCATGCATGGAACCTATAACATGACCACAAAGAGTGCCAGCGTACTTATCCCTTTTACAAGGAACGTTAGCAGTCCAAAAAGGGAAAAAAAGAGAATATGTGAGAAGCTTCTAGGAAAAATATCTTGTGGAGTATGATCCTAACTACTTGGGAGAGTTGGCACTCAACCTCCTAACCCATAGGGATCATTCCCTATCTTCCTCCCAAAATATATTAACCCATTTGGGCTTCCATTGGTTTATTAAAGCAAGCTACATGGACCATGTGATGGGGGAGACCAAGAGATCATCCTTATGTTGTTGGGTCCAAGTCTGGTTTAGGAGGAAAAGAGAGAGTGGTTGTGAGTAAGATGTTGCATAATTGGCAGTGTGTGTGAGTGACTCAAAGATATTGTAAAAGAAAATCTTCGACATCAAGGCTTTGGTTGTAGCTTTATTTTCTCATCTTTAATACAAAAGTGTTTCCCTTTCCCATAAATGATTTATGTTAATATTGATTGTTTATTACTAGTTTCCTTGATCATTAGTATAGGTCATTGATCTATCTTGTTGCTCTCATTTCTTGTCTTTTTTTTGTGTTCTTTTCATGTACAATAGATCACACGAGGATCTATAAAACAAGGAAAACCTTCCACACTCAAGATAAATGCAACTTTACATTCAAGTAGATAAGTAATCTAGGGAGAGGGTACATTGTTGTGTCCTTTTGTTCTATACTTGCACCATCCAAGTTAGGGGAACAAACTGTGTTCGCACTGATTGAAATATCCTCGGTAACACTCAAGAAATTATCTAGGGTTTCAACATCTATATGATCTTCAAATACAATAATATCAAAGTTAACTTGTACCTTAAAGTGTGCACCTGCTCCAAAGTGGCTGCTTCTTATTCATGATCCATTTGATGTTGCCAGCATAAGTCGAAGAATTTGGATGAAATGATCCATCATTTTTATGAAATGTCTCACAAGATTGGATTTCTCAAGAAACATATTAATAGGATCTCCTACTCTGTAACCTCATTTTTCCTCAACCATGGGGGCAATTTTGGGCCACTAAGGATGGTCCTCCTCAAGCTAAATGAATTTGAGACCAGACTATTTATATTTCAACCTCGTCGAGGACATGCATGGAAAAATAAATAAAGAGCAGATAATTTTGATACCATTGATCCATATTTATGTGAGAACTAAATCAAAGAAAATATATATAGAACCACATAAACAAAAACATTTCAAGTAACACAATGATACAATAGACATAAATAATATTAAATGATGGACTTGTAGAACAGACTGTAGAATATAGCATCTATAATGGTGGCAGTTTATGTTTGAGAAGAGATGCTATGACTATGCTCATTCATGAAAATCTAAAAATATAAGGAGTTTGAAATGGTATATTTATCATAACCATGAGGGTAACAATCCTAAACATCCAAAAAACTAATCGTATGAGATGAACCATCAAAGTTTTGGACCCAAAGTGGTTTGTTCAGTAGTCAACTCCCCCAGGTTATAACATTTGCATATGACCTTCATTTGAGGTGCTTGGCAGACAATTGGAAAGTTCTAGTCAAGGAGTACAATAATGGATCGATTCTAGACCAGATTCTATGTCTATCATATGGTACGCTACATGCCAATACAAGAACATAAGGATATTGCTTGGGCTATTGTGAGGCCAAAAAATCGATCTTTAGGGCCTCAAAACAATTGCGCAAGTTCGGTACCTTAAAAACTATAGAAAAACTACTAGAAAATTTCCAAAATAGAAAAATGTTTTGAGCCAATGGAATAGGTGCATCGAAATAGATATCCATCTGAATCAATCTCGCTCATCCTAACTAGTCTACTTACATGCTCGATTAATCTACTCAACATAGAGCATTAGGCATTGTTAGTGCGACTTTTTGGGTTAACTCTTCATCCATGTTCAAATAATCACAATGAAGGTAATATATTATGGATGAGATTAGGATTAATAAATAATGAAATGGAAATATAGTCCTGGAGAATAGATAACTAAGAAAGAAAGAAAAGATCCAAAAAATAAGGAATTCCAAGTTTGATTTAATATATAAATCAAAGGAAATAATACTAATTTATTAAATGATAATAAATTAGAAAATTGAAAAGAAAATAAAATGAGTAAAATGAGGTATTTTAAAAGAGTTTTAGAAATCTCTTTAAATTTAATAACTCAAATTAAAATTAAAAAAAAATTATTTAAAATAATTAATAAAACTATAAAGAAGATTTTTTTACCAAATATAAAAAAGAGACTTTAAAATAGACAAAAATAATTAACAATGACAAATATATATATATAATATTTTAAAAAAATGGTTAAAAAAAGGTTAGTAATTGAGACACAAATTTTATATTAAATTAGTTTATTAACATAAATCAATATAAATCTATCTTAAACACAACAAAAATTTAACTTTACAAGACATATTATATATACCATATCTTTCCATAATCCCACAACCGCATGTAACATAAGACACAATTTTCTTCAAAAAAAGATCAAATTTCAATAAAACACTACAACAAATTTGACTTTTAGGGGTGGTTGTCTTCCTCCTCCAAAAGTCACTTTTGGGGGTGGTTTTGGCTTTGGAGGCGGTCTTTAAAAAATCACCCCTAATAGAATCGACGCTAAATTTTTTGAATTTTAGGGGTGGTTCTCGAAGAGATCAAAACTACCCCCAAAGGTGACTTTTAGGGGTGGTTCTCGAAGAGATCAAAACTACCCCCAAAGGTGACTTTTAGGGGTGGTTCTCCCCCCCCCCCCCACAAAAAAAAGTGACCTTTGGGGGTGGTTCTAAATCCTGCCCCAAAAGTCACTTTGGGGGTGGTTCTAAAATCCCTCGAAAAGTCAATTTTAAGGGGATTTTGGAACCCCCCTGCCCAAACTCACTTTTAAGGGCGGTTATAAACCCCCCTTATAGACACCTATGGGGGAAGTTCTAACCGCCCCCCCCCAAAAGTCCTTATTACAAACCTTTGGGGGTGTTTTAAAACCCCCCTCGTAGGTACCTACGGAGGCACTTCGAAACCCCCCCTAAAACTCTTTACAAACCTTTGGAGGAAGTTATAAACCCCCCCATAGGTACGGGGGTGGTTCAAAACCCCCCTTAGAAGTATTTATTACAAAACTTTAGGGGCGGTTATAAACCCCTCTCGTAGGTACCTGTGGAGGTGGTTCAAACCCCCCATAAAACTCTTTACAATCCTTTGGGACAGTTATAAACCCCCCTCGTAGGTAATTATGAAGGCGATTCAACACCCCCCCCCCCCCCCCAACTAAAAATCTTTACAAACCTTTGGAGGTGGTTATAAACCCCCCACGTAGGTACCTACGGAGGCGGTTTGAAACCACCCTGAAACTATTTACAAACCTTTGGGGGAGGTTATGAAGCCCCCTTATATAAAATTACAGGAGGGGTTTTGAACCCCCCTCGTAGCCATAATAAATCATAATAAAATATATTTTATTTAAAACATCAATATTGCAATATCATTAGGGCAAAAAGGAATCAAACCTTCAACCTCCTGCTTGTAAAGAAGGTGCTCTACCATTGAGATAGAACCCTTTAAGAATTGGGAAAAGGGGAAATATTAACATCAAGATTGCATCATTTGTAATTCCAAGAAAATACTAATAGTCACAACATTGTTTCTGACTCGAGAGACCTAAGAAAGTAGTATGAATTGCTCTGACCTTATTTAGATATATGCTAACCAATTCAAATCATATTCTAACCACTTCAAATCGTATGGCTCTGAAATTATTTAGATATATGGTAACCACTTCAAATCCTATGATATAATCAAGATAATGTAGACTTGTGCTTGGAAATTCACATTTAGACTCTGAAACAAATAATTATGCATCCAATTGACCTCAAGTTGGAAGTTAAAAAGAAGAATATTGTGCCACCTAGGTAGACACTCATTTTTCTTGATTATGATCATGCCATTATAAAACACACAAAGTAACAAAAATAAATTCATTTTAGAGATCTGTAGATTTGAATCTTATGTTGTTTTATGACAAAAAGTTGTATAGAATTTTCCCTTTTGTGTAGCGGGATTAAGATGGGAAGAATAGGGGGACTCGTGCAATGAGAGATAGGAAAATAAGTGGTGGTAGAAAAAATGCATTTGCAATTCTCCATATCTCATTACACTTGATAAACAAACATAATAGTGTACCAATAACATGTACACGAAAAGGTGGACCACTGCAGAAAATGGGCTCCTGAGTTGAATCAGTTCTTGCATGGGCTCTCAAAATTTTATTTGTGTGGTGTATAACTTCAATCCCAAACTTCCTCTGTATGGATCAATTTTAACTAAGCTATCAACAATATTCTCTATTGTTGTGCCCCCATAGAGATGACTTGTGGTTAATCTGTGTTGGAGCACCCTCATGCTTTTGGATTCATTTGGCCTCTAGGTAACTTGGAATATCCTTGATAATGGAGTGCTTGTACTATTTGTATAAATTAAAGATACTTGGTGCCTTTTCCATGAGAGCGCCCTAGCATTTTTGGAGTGCTATGGAATCTTGATGATATATGTTACCATTTTTAGTGGAGCGCTTGGCGTATTTGGGTGATTTGATGGAATATGGGGGGTTTCTATTGAAGCACACTCTAGCTCTTTGGACATGTTTCATTCCAGTGGATACTTTTCCAGAAGTTTTACATGGAGCTCTCTAGATCTTTAGATGTATTTCATACTCATGGATACCTTAGGGTTTATATTTCTTGGAGCGTTCTAGCTCTCTTTTCCATTTATGGAGGATTTATGGCTCGTTTTTCATGGAGTACTCTAGTGCATATGATGTAATTCACTCTCAAATATGCACCAAGCATCATGAATAAGGGTGGGGTCAGTTGTACTCATGTGTTGTCAAAATTAAGATGGAAGATCAAATAAAAATTGTCCTTGATCTGGAGACTCAAGAAAATTTGGCTTGATAGATACTAGATAGAAATGCAACAAGCTCAATTCACTGTTGAAAAAGTTGAGGACATTCACAAAATACCAAAGGATAATAGTTTCATATTCATTATTAATGTTAGGGAACCCTATCAAGTCTTCCACATGACTTTACAATATTCCAATTAAAACCATGTTATTGATTTCAAAAGCTGAATAACAAGATTGTTGGACAATATTTGTAGTCTCTATACTTGAATATAAAATTCCATAGGAATGATATAATAACTCTAATCTAAGATTCAGGAAGACAAGTTTTTCAAAACTACAGTGGAATACATGAGGAGCTGCACATGTGGGGAGAGGATCACTTTTACATGAAGGGGTGACCAGAGTATCATTTTTGACACTTCTACATGATGTGATTCAAAGTAGCATTTAAATTGCAGCCTAATGATCACAATAAATGTTTTATAGTTTGTCTTACCCTGTCAAAGAGTCTAGGTGGCCCATTTCCATACTTTAAGTTCACCATTTCCACTACCAGCAAAAAATAATACATCAGAGCCAATCTGAAATGATTGTACCTCCTTTATTCAACATACTATGCCTCGTTCTCTGAACCTAAGACAAAACCTATAGATTTTATTATATGAAAACACAACAGATATTAGAACATTCATGCACAACAATGTTTGATAATCTCTACACCAATTTCAAAACTACCATCATAAATTCCATAAATGAGCATGAAAAAATTTCGTGGTCCATGAAATATTTTTAAATGGGGTAGAAAATGACTCACACAAGGCTGAGATGGAAAAATTAATTTAGATGCAAGCCAGCCAGCTAAGGGATGGGACAAAATATCTGGGACATTTTTTAAATCCAAACGGATACAACACGAGAGACTAGCTATGGCTTCTGCAACGTTTTGAATGAAGGATAAAATACTGGGGATGGAGATGGATATCCATGGGAGGGAAAATAAACTTGGCTCGTTCTGTGCTCACAAACATGGCAGTCTATTGGTTGGAATTATGTAAAGTCCCAAAAACAATAATAAATAAGTTTAGGATGATGACCATGGAATTTATCTGGTCGGGTGAAGTAAAGCAAGCCAAATTTCACCCAGTTCGTTAGGAGAACATCGCATGCCCTGTGGAGATGGGGGGATAGGGTTTGAAGAACATGCAACAATTCTCCTTATCCCTCCGTACAAAAATCCTTGGGATGGTCATTCTTGGTAATAGTCTATGGACACGGATCATAAAAGAAAAATATCTCAAGGTTGCCACTACAGTACAATGGGTGCGTTCTTATAAAAAGCTAAGCAGGAACATATCAAACATTTGGGAAAGTCTACTAGGATCCTTCGACCTCTTCTCATTTTGGATATCTTGGTTGACGAGGGATGGCAGGGCTGTTAGGGTGGGAGAAGATCCTATCATTGGGGGACCAAGTACATATGCACTATCACAAGATTGTATTTTCCTGTTACATTGTAAGGGGATATTCACCCTTTATCACTCTGCTACAACGCCTATTAAGGGATCATCCCTCCAGGTCTACTTGTGAGCTGCACAGTTGGGCCTCTATGGACCTCAGAAAGATGAATGGTTGAAATATGTATTAGGTTTGAAAATGGGGGCAATACTCTAGACTCTTCCCCAAACCGTTTGTCCTGGTCATATTACATGGTTGTAGGAAATATTACAGCAAGGTTGGCCTATCAGCTATTAATATACGAACCTCTTATCCAGCCAACTTGGTGGTACAGGATATGGAAATGGAAAATACCCTCCCGTATAGCTATATGTTGCTGGCTAGCGATGGAGAACAGGATGCTCACCTGGGACAATCTCATTGGAAGGGGAGCTATGGGCCTAGGTATTTGTCTATTATGTGGAATCTTAGATGAAAGTATGTATCATTTGTTTGTCTCATGTAGTTTTAGCCAATATTTGTGGAATATTTTTGGCTCTCTGATCAACGAGGAATCCCAATGGGTTAGTGAATCATTATCAACGTGCTTCATCTCTTGGCGTCACAAATTCCCATACTAGCATACTCTGTCATCTTTCATGTTATGGGAGCTTTGGAAATGTAGAAACCTCATCATCTTCAAGGAAAAAAAGTCTATGTAAAAAAATCATAGCTGACAAATGAATTATAGGTTTTACATAATTTGGCAGAGATCTCTCCACACACTGAGGTCCAAATAAAAAATCAAGGTGCCGAAGATGATATCCCCGAAGCACAAAATTGTTGGCTTCTTCAACAGGATGTCACAAGAAGATTCAAGCTAGTGTGGAGCGGGGGCCATTCTCAAATTGGAGGACCAAAGCTACTATAAAATATGGATGAACTGCGGGCCTGGTTCAAACACAAAAGGTGAAATCCTGACACTTTGGTTGCTGCTTCGATTCTCTGCTTGTTTAGTTCTGGATGGTCTCCACATCTTCGGGGACTCCAGGGTTGTCATCAACTGGGCTATGGGGTTGATCTATATTGATGTTCAACAATTGGTCCCCTAGTTAAAGCAATTGTGAAGCCTGATTTATCATTTTCATGATCTCTCCTTCACACACATCTACAAGGAAGAAAACAAACAGACTGATTTTCTTTCAAAGCAAGCTTTATAGGTGGACGTCGGATTTATATTTTTTGAGCTATGGTATTATGATGGAAAAGTTGTTGTATCGAAGAGTTTGGCTGCCTTTGAATAGCTTCAAGGTGATCGTGGTCTAAGTGGTCTCTTCGGGTGTGAAGTATCACAACAGATCTGTGTTTCCTAGTAGATGTCTTAGAATCATTTTTATGTCTATTAGCCTGTCTATCGCTATGTCACTTTTCCTTTTTATCATTTCACCCTTGGTTTATTGACTATGCCCATGTCCAAACAATTATACAAATATTTTATAATAGAGTATCAGTTTTTTTTGGGAAAAAAAGGCATTTCAGAATCCAAATTGCTTCCATTCTTAGGATAAAACACAAAAGAATTTCCATTTTCCAATATTTTTGTGGGTTCCATTTTTCAATATTTTACTGGGTGTTCTCTCTTGTTTAGGATCCAAAATCAATGAACATTTAATTATAGAAGTCAAGATTTGAAAAGAAGCAAATTCAAGGATTAAAAATATTCACTTATTGCCTCTAGGTTAATAGTATTGTTTAACAAATTCTTAGCTTTTTACTGTTTGAGACAACTAGGAATATGCATCTATGAAAGGTAAAAATAATTATGTGAAGTATGCAGAAAATGCTCCAATCAATAGCATTAAATCTAGGTCATGTATACCTACGATAGTAGGTCGTAAAGTTGCACACTCTTATCCTTGAAAGAACGGAACAAGCTTGGTTTCTTCATCATTAACTCCACACAACCAAAGAACACCTTGTGAAAAGGGAAACCCAAACAGTTACTCACTTAATTATGGGAAAAGAAACATAAACCTTGCATTATGTACTAATTACAAAGGATTATTTGTCTCAATTATCACCCAATACACACAAAACAAAATATCATTTATATATATGGCCCCGCCGCATAAGAACAAAACTAACAAAAACATCCAGTTCAAATTTACAAAATATCGAGGAATCTTCGCAGTTAAAATTCCAATAAAATGCATCAAATTTTTCTCCCACGATATTTAAATAAAGTTGAGATGGCTATCTGAATACATTCCATATCTCTTCCAGATATGAGTCCATGAAGAATCCACATCTGAATCATATATGGGCGTATCCAAGGAGGAGTTGGGAGGATCTGGTATGTTAAGATGTCTTCCACTAGGAAAACCTTGAATAAGAGATAGAATGCAAACAGTAAGCGAGAAATCCCAAAGGAAACCAATGAAAGGTTTTCTTGTTGTTTCTATCTTTTTATTCACAAAGGAATTTCCTGAGGTACATGAATTCCCAAAATTGATAAATCATAAAATTCAAAGGGATAGTAAACTAGAGCATGTATAATCAAACTGTTCAATAAATTATCTGAAAATAAATTTGGGTCTAAAAAATAAATAAATAGGTGGCACCAACCCTAAGAACTGTTTACCCAACTTTGATTTCAGATCCTATGACAACTTTAAAGCCACACTGCAATGCAGCTTGGTAGATAAATCATACATAGGACAAATTTAGAAATATATGGCATTGCACAACAACTCAGTGAACATGCCCCTTCCATGAATAACATGATCGATGCTCTCTACACCAATTTCAAAACTAACACTATGAACTCTATAAATGAGTGTATGAATGATTTTATAGTCCTTGACATATTTTTAAAACAGGCAGAAAATGACCCTGAAATAGTCCAGAGGCATTCCAAAATACAACCTGGTGTCATTCTTACAAAAAATAGAAAAACATTTCCATTTTCCAACATTTTAATGGGGTGTTATCCTGTTTTATCAGATTTTGATTCTCTTGCTAAGTGTAGAGTCCACCATGAGTTGAAATTGAAAGATATAACAACTACCCTATTGAAAGATAGAACTCGAGAATTGAAAAGGAAGGAAACTGAAGGATTAAAAAATCTTCCCTTATTCCCTAAGAAGTTTGAAATACCCATTTAACAAATTCATATTACTGTTTCAAGTGACTAGGAATTTGGAACTATGAAAGGTTAAAAGAATACAGACTATTATGCAAAAAATGCTCCAACCAATAACATGAATTTGAGAGCATGTGTACTTACGATATCAATTCATAGAGGCACACACGGTTATCATTGCAAGAACAAAGCAGGACGAGCTTGTCTTGTTCATCATTTATTCCACACAGCACAAGCACACCCTATGATAAGAAACACCAAAAGAAATTAAATTCACTGGATAGATAAAGGGAGGACAAAATTAAAAAGAGATAGTATTGCACAAAATCTTAATAAGCAGGCCCTTCCATGGGTGAAGAATTAATTATAAAATGTATGCAGTTTCTATAGATAGTAAGGAATCAAGATATAGATACCTTACATGTTTTTCATTATGAGTGTATGACACTTCAAGGAATCCACTTGATGTAGCAGCCCACACCTGCATTTAATGAGTGGTAAAATCCCCAATGAGATTTGTGCACATTTTTATTTTCAGAATGAAACAAGGATATCTCAAGAAACCTTCCTCACCTTCACTGTGTTGTCTAAACATAACGATAGGAGAAACTGGTCCCAACACAGAAGAGACATCACAACTGATGTGTGATCTCTCAGGGTATGTATACATTGAAAAGTTTGTAGGTCCAAAACCTGTGAATTTGTTTACACAACTCCCCCAATTATGTTCCATGAGCTCCCCATTCTGGTTATGTCCCTTCATCTCATCTAGCTATTCCTTTCATGGCTATACCATCTATGTTTTCATTTGGACCAGGTGGTGCAGGATCATCTATTCCCTTGTTTACAATTCAGTCTTTTTTAGGTGGATCCCATGGCTCTTTTTCAATAAATGGTCCCACATCGACCATGGGCATGATTGTATCTATTAAAAAATGTGTGTTGTAGGTCAGTTATCATCCCCAACAAATGTCATATTTGTATTTTGTAATTGGAAATATGGTTCTTTTTGGGAATATTTCTCAATGGATCCATTAGTCTCATCCATAGGAAATTCTAGGATGACATCATTTCTAACTTGGAATTATGCTTTTTGCACGTATGCTAAAGATTCTTCAAAATACTGCTTTGATCCTAGCCAAAATTATAACATATTCCCATATAAATCAAATTGTCCTCAATTTCATCAAACTACAAATGGTTGTTTATATTTTGGAGTCGATTCCGTTTTTTATCTTCTAGAGTCAATCCCATTCTAATGGAGGTCTTCATTATGATCTATATGCTAATTTAAAAAAATACATTCAAAATGCTTGTTTATATCCTCTAATGTTAATGCACCATTGCAAGCAAACCCCAATATATTAAACCACACAATGTAATCCTATTGAATAGTAATGATATAAAAACCCTCCAGCTTGACCACGAATTACACATAACCCTTCAATGCATGCAACTCTCTATTCCTGACACTTGAAAACAAAATCATGAAAATCATGTTGATGTATTTGAAACTTTGGCATGTATTCACTTGTATATTTCATATTGTATTTCATTGTACCCCAATGGAGATGTTTTTTCCTCCGATCGAGAGAGTCATTAATATAATTAAGTCATGTAAAGTCATTGAGGTTTACCCTCCATTGTATGTCAGGGCATTAGACCCCTCAGTTGAGTTATATTAGGGTTATTAGGCTCTCTTAGAGAATTCGGCCCTATAGGGAAAATGTCAAATGGAAATTGGGTATAAATAGAGAGTGAGACTCTCTATTTGACACACATACTCACTCATCAATAACGCATGACTGATAGAGGAGTATCTCATCACACAACTGAGAGAGAGAACAGTTGTCGAAGATCATCATTGTACTTTTGGGTTTTACTTTTTCTATTGGTTCTCATTCTATCTCTGAGGAAGATGCAGGGTTTTCTCCTTTACGGATTCCCTGAGGAAGAATATTTGTGTCTCTTGCCTCTTGTGATTATTGATATGCATGTTATTCTCTCAGATAAGATCCTAGATCATATTGATTAAATGATAAAAAATCTAACATAGTATCAGAGCTAACCTGAGAAGAAGACACTATGCAACTATAGAAGCTAGGGATTCTTAATTTGTGGGTTTATCTCCACAAATCATAAGCAAAAGGAGGCTAGGCTAACTCTCCTGTGAAGGGCGCATCTTCCTATCGAAGCAAAATCTGATTCTGGGAATTTTCATTTTTTATCTTGTCATTGCTACGGGAAATTAGGGATTTTCATAGAAGTGGAATTTTTGAGTGAGCCTAGAATAGTATTGCTCTCCTCCTCAAAATTGAAACATAGAGATCAAGATCAAAATTTTTGGTTGGGTAAAACTCCAAGAAATTCAAACCCTAATTTGACCCCAGACTAAAAAACCAGCACTGCAAAAGATCAGTTCTAGATATAGTTCAAGAACCTTTGATTGGTAAGATATAATCTTTTTCTATTTACTTTTTAGGTTCTCATTTAAAAATGACTAATCACACCCAACTTGATGACAAGCTTGGTGAAGGTGACAACTTCCGAGTATGGAAGTATAGGACCTTTGTGATCCTTAAAGAAATTGACTTGGATCAGTATTTTAGTAAGGAAGTTCTAAGATCTAGAGGGACATGAGACTAAGGCTAGAACCAAGAGAATCATTGCATATTCTATTAAATATCGTCTCATCCCTCATGTGTCATCCTTTAAGAAACCAAAAGGAAGTATTTGATGCTATGACGAAGCAATCGAAGAAGAATAAGATATTGTTATAACCACCTTGAATGGCCTCCCAAGATCATGGGATTCATTCATTCGAGGAATATCTGCCAGAAGGAAGTGATTAGCTTCAGCAGACTCTGGGAAGAGTGCACACAAGAAGAAGCTCGAATCGTAGCTCGAGAAGAAAAGATGGGGAATGGAGATCAATCTCTCACAGCACACACCAATAAAATCAAAATGGGGCACTATCATCACATGAAAGGAAAGCATCATCACCAAAATTAGAAAGATAACCCTAGAATATCTAGCAGATATCAATTTAATGTCAGATGCTATACATGTGATGAGAAGGGACACTTCTCCATATATTTTCCCAGAAGTAGAGGTGGATCCCATGAGAAGAAGAATAACAAAAGATGACATCATGCTCACACTGCAGAGGATAATGAACCTCCCAGGAAGAGAGTCAAAGAAGGAAGTGATATTCTTCGAGCGATGAATAGTATGTTTTGATTTCTTCCCTCATAGGAACTATTACACATGGAAGCAATGATTGGCTATAGATAGTGGGGATTCCAAGAATATGATGGGATTTAAAGAATCCTTTGTGAACCTATCCGAACATGATTCACCCCACAAAGTGAAACTTGGGGATGACTACCAGTATCCTATAAAAGGAAGTGGTGAAGGATCCTATAAGCTAGACTCTGTAAAGTATATGAAGATAAAAGATGTATTATTTGTACCAATACGAAAGAAGAATCTTCTCTCCATTTTTGCATTGGATGCAAAAGGCATGAGGGTTGCATTTGTAGATGGTCAAGTACTTATGTGGCCAAAGGGAAAGACCATAGATGATGCAGTAGTGATTGGAGAGAAGGAGGGAGGCTTATACAAATTAAAGGGCCAACTAGAACAAGATTTGGTCCATGACTGAGTAGAGCAGAGTGAACTTTGGCATAGAAGGCTTGCACATGTACACTATAGGGAACTACCACTTGCAAGAAAAGTTGTTGAAATTCTTCCATAACTCCAAAAAAAGCATGAAAGCAATTGAAAATGATGTGTGAAGGGAAAAAAACACAAAGAAGACATTTCCAAGTAATGAGGGAAAGTCAAAAGGAATCTCAGAAATTATCCACTCCAATGTATGCGATCCGATGTCATCCAGTTCATTGAGTGGGTATGTATATTATGTTTCTTTCATTGATGATTTTTCTAGGAAGACATGGATATATTTCTTGAAAATCAAGGATGAAGTATTCAATAAGTTCAAGGAATTCAAATCCTTGATTGAGAACCAGAAAGAGAAGAAAATCAATACCTTTTGATCAGTCAATAGCGTAGAATTCACATAAGATGAATTCAAGGAATTATGTAGAGGGTCATGGATTAAGAGGGAGTTGACCACTCCATATAATCCACAACAGAATGGAGTTGCAAAAAGGAAGAATAGAATGATTATGAAAGCAGCAATGGAAATGCTTCATAATCAGGATCTTCCTATTCATCTATCAAAAGAAGCTGCTAGGACAGCTGTGTATGTACATAATCGTACTCCGCATCGAGTACTTGAGAACACGACACCAGGAGAAACTTTCTTTGGAAAGAAACTAGAAGTCAGCCATATTAGAATATTTGGTTTCCCGGCGTACATACACATTCTGAAAGAAAAGAGAACGAAGTTAGATCCTTCAGGAAAGAAGGGTATACTTGTGGGATATAGTGAAAGCTCGAAGGCTTACAGAATATATTTCCCAGGATTCAAGAAGATCGACATCAGTAAGGACGTGAAATTTGACAAAGACTCGACTTGCAACAAATACAAAAATATACCTATTGAAGACATTGAAGAAACAGAAGTAACAAGGATCTGATATACAAAAAGGAATGAAGCAACTCCAGAAGAAGATCGAGAAATGGAAGAACCTCAGGAACCTATAGATCCACCCCGTGAGAATTAATATTACAAGAGGAAACTGGCATGGGTATGAGAAGCTATCCTAGGTGCAGAAAGATATGGCACTCTAGAAGGAATACACAGAGAAAGGAAGAGACCTAGGCCATATTCTAGTTATGTATCCCTGCTATGTGACATCATTGATAAAGAACCTTCCAACTATGAAGAAGCTGCAGAAAACAAAGAATGAAAGGATGCAATGATCGAGGAGTACCACTCGATCATGAAGAATGATGTCTATGATGTGGACCCGAGACTAGAAGGGAAGTCTATTTTGACTTCCAAGTGGATATACAAGATCAAGTATGCTGCAGATGGAAACATAGAGAAATATAAAGTAAGATTTGTGGCACGTGGCTTCTCCCAGAAGGAAGGGATAGATTATTAGGATACTTTTGCACATGTACCCAGATACACTTCCATCAAAACAGTACTTTCTCTGGCTGCGGTGATGAAATGGAAGATACACCAGATGAATTTTAAGACAACGTTCTTGAATGGTGTAGTGGAAGAGGAAGTGTATGTGGAGCAGCCACTCAAATTTGAGACACATGACAGTGAGACTCATGTGTTCAAATTGAAGAAGGCCTTGTAGAGTTTGAAATAGGAACCCAGGACATGGTGCAACAGGATTGACAACTTCCTGGCTAGTTTGGGCTTTACCAAGAGTAAATCAGATTCCAACATTTACTACAAGGTTGAGGAAGGGAACCCAATGATACTTCTACTGCAGGTAGATGAACTATTTGTGACAGGTAAGGATGGGTTGATTTCTAACACGAAGAGGAAGCTTGTTGCTGAGTTCGAGATGAAGGACTTGGGTATGATGCACTACTTTCTAGGCATTGAGGTGTGGCAGAGTGTGGATGGAATCTTCCTTGGACAATGGAAGTATGCAGTGGAGATCCTGAAGAGGTTCGAGATGATGGACTGCAACTCCATGGCCACACCTATGGCATTGAACCTGAAGCTATTGAGTGATGCTTGATTAGAATCGGTTGATTCCATGATGTATCATCAGATGATTGGATCCTTGATGTACCTGATGAATACAAGACCAAATATTTTCTTTGTTGTGAGAACATTGAGCAAGTTCCTGACGGATCCGAGACATGTTCAGCTAATTGCTACAAAGCATATTCTGAGGTACCTGAAGGGTAAAGTTGATTATGGGCTCAAGTATGATGTGAATCAAAATATTAACCTAGAAGGTTATGTGGATTTGGATTTGATAGGAAGTTCCATTGATAGGAAGAGCACTTTGGAGTGTGGCTTCAATATGGGATCAGGAGTCATATCTTGGTTTAGCAGAAAAAAGTCTTGTGTGGCACTGAGTACAACTGAAGTAGAGTATGTCGCATCTTGTTCAGCTAGTTGTGAGGCAATATGGATAAGGAAGCTAATTTATTATTTGTTTGATCTCCAGCTGGATGTTATTTGTATATATTGCGACAACCAGCATTGTGGTGTTCCATGACAAGTCGAAGCATATCGAGATCAAGTATCACTATATCAAGGATATGGTGCAGAGAGGAGTAGTGAAGCTCTAGTATGTTGTGACGGACAAGCAGATAGCCGATGTATTGAAAAATCCATTATCCAGAGTGAATTTTGAGTACTTTAGAGAGAAGCTTAGTGTTCTTCAGATCAAGTTTCCTCCCAGTGGGAAGTAATGAGTATGAAATACACAAATACACATGATCCATTCTGACATGGTGGCCGACTAGGTCCTCCCATGGTCGTTGATGTAAGTGTTGGAGCCTTTCTGACATGGTGGTAGGCTAGGTCCTCCCATGGTCGTTGATGTAAGTGTTGGAGCCTTTCCAACATGGTGGAATTTTAGGTCCTCCCATGGTCATTGATGTAAGTGCTAGAGCCTTTCCGACATGGTGGCAGGCTAGGTCGTCCCATGGTCATTGATGTAAGTGATGGATCCTTTTTGACATAGTGGAAGGCTAGGTCCTCCCATGGTCGTTGATTTAAGTGCTGGAGCCTTTTCGACATGGTGGCAGGCTAGGTCCTCCCATGGTTGTTGATGTAAGTGTTGGAGCTTTTTCGACATGGTGATAGGTTGGTCCTCCCATGGTTGTTGATGTAAGTGTTGGAGCCTTTCCAACATGGTGGCATGTTGGTCCTCCCATGGTCATTGATGTAAGTGTTGGAGCCTTTCTAGCATGGTGGATGGCTGGTCCTCCCATGGTCGTTGATGTAAGTGATGGAGCCTTTCCAACATGGTGGTAGGTTGGTCCTCCCATGGTCGTTGATGTAAGTGTTGGATCATTTGAAACATGGTAGAAAGCTATTCCTCCCATGGTCATTGATGTAAGTGTTGGAGATTTTTGGACATGGTGGTAGGTTGGTCCTCCCATGGTTGATGATGTAAATGTTGAGCCTTTTCGACATGGTGGAAGGCTAGGTCCTCCCATGGTCATTGATGTAAGTGTTGTTTTATGAGTATCTAGATTGTGCTCCATGTGAATATGAGATGATATGAAGATGATGAGGTAATAGTATCGTACACAGGTGTTGCAAGGCATGTAATCAGTCCTGGGATGCTCCTTCAAGTTTTGCAGTGGAACATAATCAATCCTGGGAGATCTTGTACATTTTGCAAGAGGCATATAATAAGTCATGGGATGTACCTATTTGATGGCTTTCTCACATAGATGATGAAGACCTACATGGAGTCTAGGCCTACATCCACCATGAAAAAGGGTTGGCTCTGTAGAACTTCCTATGAAGAGTATATTTGAGAGATATCACGACTTGCTCGAGATAGTAGTAGCAGTGAAAATGATTATCCATATTTGATGATGACCCAGTTATGAAGAATTGTGCTCATGAACTGTGTCAAGAGAATACCTTCCTAGTTAAGAGGGAGTGTTGATGTATTTGTAACTTTGGAATGTATGCACTTGTATATTTCATTGTACCCTGATGGAGATGTTTGTTCCTCCGATCGGGAGAGTCATTAATATAATTAAGTCATGTAAAGTCATTGAGGTTAACCCTCCATTGTATGTCGGGGAATTAGACCCCTCAGTTGAGTTATATTAGGGTTATTAGACTCTCCTAGAGAAGTCGTCCCTGTAGGGAAAATATCAAGTGGAAATTAGGTATAAATAGAGAGTGAGACTCTCTATTTGACACACACACTCACTCATCAATAGCGCAGGAGTGAGAGAGGAGTATCTAGCACAAGTGAGAGAGAGAACAACTGTTGAAGATCATCATTGTACTTTTGGGTTTTACTTTTTCTATTGGTGCTCATTCTATCTCTCAGGAAGTTGCACGGTTTTCTCCTGTATGGTTCCCCTTAGGAAAAATATTTTTGTCTCTTATCTCTTGTGATTATTGTTGTGCATGTTATTCTCTCATATAAGATCCTAAATCATATTGATTAAATGATAAAAAATCTAATAGATAGATGTAATAAAAAAACTACAACTAACAAAATTAAATTTTAAAGAAAATATGAAAATATTCACCTAGAAACTTCAACACGACTCTTTGCATGTTCAACAATTTATGAAAGATCCAGATAGTTGTTGTTTTCATTGAATAAATGTGTTTTAGGTGGACGAAGACCATGTAAGGTGCATTGATAATGAGTCCATTGTGCTTCCTGCTCCTTGTTGCCATTAATTTTTAGATATGAAGATAGGAGGAAATATATAAAAGACCGTGAACAGTGCATTACTACAATTTTCACCATTAGCAACCAAGATCTTCATAGTATTTTCCCACAAGGCTCAAATAATTCCATAGAGAAATTGAATATAATGTAAATAAATGCATAGTTTGTTATCAATAAGATTGCCCCAAGCTTTTCCACTCTCATTAGAGGAAATTTCAACTCAAAATGGGCCTCCTAAAATGAACTAATAAAATAATAGTTAAAATAATAAAATAATATTTAGGATGCGTAATTTAATTCCACATCCAACGAGCTCTCCCTATTGAAATTTGAGTAAAAACATAGGGAGATATGTCAAAAATACAAACAAAAAAAGTAGTTTTTTTATGAGACCTATCCCCAAATTTATATTAAAAAAGTGTTTAATACCTATACGGTATTTCAAATTTAAAGCAATTTCATTGGCTGTCACATTATGACATGGAATTTGAATAAAAGTTAAAAGGCCCATTTTGAGTTGAAATTTCCTCTAATGTGACATAAATAACAACAAACTTAAATATATCAAAAGTAAAATAGGACACCATACTTTAAAACCAAATAACTCCTACCCAACCCCAACCAATAGGATCGATGTTTGCCAAGTCAAAGTTGGCATAAAATGCAAGGAATGTTGCAATCTACAATTAGCATAGACACAAGTAACACAATATAGCAATCAGGTACTTGTGTAGATTATATGATATTATACAATTGAATTACTTTCAAAGGACAAAAATTCTAGAGAAACATAATAGTGGTGGAAATATTTCCTTTGTCGCATGGAGAGATGCAGAGAAACCACCATGGGTGCTTGTATCATTTGTTGTCAATGTCTTGCATAATAATTTGGAGGATTATTACTTTTCTTCATTCCAAGATTATGGGCCAATAGTTCCTCCTTATCATGCCTCAAAAAAATATCCATTATTGAACTCACTACCACTTCATTTTCCCATGACTACAACGGCCTTCATGGGTTGCACCAGCATGGGAACTCCAAAAAAATATACATGTGTTGACGATGTTGTAGACCCTTAGAATATCAATGTGGTACCCAAATCAATTCCATTCACCAATGTGAGAGTAACTAAAATAGGGATGGAGGTACCCAAGTCCTCCGATTATCCATTCTTATCTTCTCGTCTTGCTTTACAGTACATATTGCTCTTGAATCTTACCCAAAATATTCTGTAACTTGGCGTTGAGAATTCTAATGGGTGCTCACAATCAGTTCTGACAAAGAATTGTCTAATATTCCACTTTCTTGAAATTTTGTATCATAACCCAATGGATTTTGTTGGACTTCCAGTGGCATATCTGCAAAACCTGTTCAGCAACTAATCTCGAGAATACAGATTCTCAAACTGCGAAGCCTTATCAAGTTGTATCATTTTTTCTTTGGATTTTCTATCAAGAACAACATATACAAAATTTCTTCCTACTACTAATATTTTATGGACAATGTTGAAGACATGATAGATAACACCGAGAAGTCTACTGACCAAAGTAGTGGCTATCAACCATTCTAGCAAATGAGCCTGATGATCTAGAGTATTAGTTTTATTTTCATTTTGCATAGGATTTGTCAAAATTTCTTGAGATATATCAGAAGTCAGAGCTTAAATGTCTGCGGTGTTTGGGCATATGAATTATTCGATAAATGTTTCGACTTACTCTCATCATAGCAACAAATGAAATATTATCCTTTTTTTAGTATACTAATTCACTATGACTGAATTTGTTTATTTTATTCAAACTAATTCTATCCCTGCTTGTCTTTATGAATTTTCTTCAAACTATGTTTATCCCTGCTTGTCTGTAAATTACAACTTTTTAAATGTTCGCATTGCACACCATATAAAATATGCAATATTCCGCCATACCTCCTCTGCTTGGTAATATTTTTGTATATACAGTGTTAGATATGAATACTTTTTGTATATACAGTATATACATTTCTTAGATGAGAAACCTTTAAATGGAATTTTTCTCGTACAGTTCCCATTTCTGATTTTGGGTAACTTAGCCTGAGAGTTGAGACTGTGTGGATGTAATCCCAAAATAACCGATTGTTAGAATATCAGCCAACATTTAAAACGAAAGATTATCTTTCAGCAAGAGTTATAATTCAAACAATTTCAGACTCTCAGAATTAGTTGAAAGGCAACAACCATTGGGCTACAGAAAGCAAAGCTGATAAAAAAAACCAAACAGAGACAAAATGTAAATGCCATTTAAAATTCCCATTCATTAGATGATGATGCAAATATCCAGGGTAGCTAGGAAACAAAGGCATTATATGTGTTATCACAAAAAACATGTTTAAATTTGGAAATTAATACCATAACAATAAGATGATTAAAAAGTTGTAAATTAAACACTACACGATGCACAATGTGAGTAAAACGACTATGAAATCCAGAGAAGACTACACTAGTGTGGGACAAACATATCATGCTACTCCTTGTTCTACATAATATTCCCACGTTCACATTCATGTCCACATTCTTAGCTCTGGGTTTCTCTTTTTTCTGCTCACCATGCTTCACACCTGTGTTCATCCTCACCCAAATAAAAAATGCAGATGGGCGTTCCCTCCAAAAGCAGTTTTCCCCACTTGCATAATCTCAATGGTCCGATTAGGGAATCAATAAATATATTCAACTTCCAATGTCGTGAGAACCCACAAAGTTTCGATAATTCGAGAACAAGAAATAAGGGGAATTCCTTACCCGCATCACTTTAGGATGGCCGATTTCTATTTTTAACATCCCCGTGTTTTCTGACAAACATTTTGATTCTTGATTATCGTCCTGTGAGTCCCAACTCTCTCTGAGGCATTGAATGGTTTCATTTAATGTTCTATGATTTACAAAAATTAGAAGTTCGAAGGTGATGTTGTCTTTTGAGTGGATCATTGTTTCATTGTTATTTTGTTGGTCTTTACTTTTTTAATGATCAATGATTGTGTTTTATTGTAATGAATTTTCAAATATCTACATTGAAAATTTGTTTAATCCTGCACTCACAACTCCAATATTTAGGTCCCCTGCCACATATGCACATGTTCCTGCACCCTTCCACTGTATAACTAAGGAGTTGACCATTATGGAAAAAAATGGGACATGTAAGCATTAAAGGAATCATAGACGGCTTAGAATGTTTTTTTACTCTATTTTTTTTTGCCTAAGTTACCAGTTTATTAGAGTTTCCCATTATTCAAAAAACTTGAAAAGGTAAATATTAAAGGAATCATAATAGATTTTATAAACTCGGGAAGATTTTAGTCTTTTATAAATGCAATAAATGTATTTTTGGAAAAACAATTTGTTGAGGGAATCTCTTTAAACTTTTAAAGATATTCTCGATTTAGTAAAATTTTATATGCACTAAAGTTAGAAATACAATTTATGTTTTCAACTTTCTAGACATTTTAATGTCAGGCTCTTTATAATTCATGGATAAGATACACCCTCCCACACATGACACATTTCCAATCATATCTGATATCAATAAAGCAGAAATGGTAATATGCTAAATTAATTACACCAACGGTTTCCCACAATTTTCATTCCTTTTGTTGTGACAGATAGAAGGTGATGTAGTTGCAATTGTATTGAATCATGTATATTTATGGCCTAGACAAAAAGGTGTTGGAAACAAGAAGAGAAGGAATACTACGGATGTCATCCCTGAAGTTACATATTTTGTTGGGAATAATTTTGAAGATAAAATTTTAGATGAAGATGATGACATCATTGATCATGTATACACCTCATGTGGTCATGCTGAGATGGTGGTTTTGAATGATATCTCACACCTATAACTAGTTGAGAACACTTGTTGGGATGTAGACACTGAAAGAGATGACTGCTAGTGGCCCAGCCTAAATTACAATGTATGTATGTATGGAATAAGCAGGAAGCATACTTTGTTCATCTTCAATAGGTTCACACGGGAAAAAATAAGAGGCAGGAAAAAAAATGAGAGGCAGGTTCTATTACTATTAATGTCCAGCATGCAGAGGGGGAGGATCGATGTAGAGGATCCATTCACTCACATAATGTAGATTGAGATAAAGGACCTACGTTATATTTGGAAACCAGCAAATCAAATGATGAATCCTGAGTTAATGGAATGAGCTTGCAATTTAACAGAGAGGTTGCATGGTAAAAGGCACTCGACTTTGTCGTGGGTAGACATGGGGAGAGCATTGGTGTGGAAGTTGTTTGACACAAGAAGAAGACATCATCTCTCCATCTAGCATAGTCCATCAGCATCCTATATCGGGCATGGGTTGACGATTCCAAATAAAGGAACATGAAGGTTCGCATGTGACTAATTCCATGAAGATTGCGGTCAAAGCAACAAATAATTACAAAGAAAAAAATTCCAGATTACGTATTTATCCACAATTAGGTATCTTTCTGTAAAATCATATGGAACATCTAGAACATAGTTAGGATCACTAAAGGCATAACCGGGGCCTTGAACATAAACCTCTGAATAGATATAGAACCTCACAATTCATACAACTAGTAACAAATGATAAATTAGCACTAAAAACAATCGATGAAAACAACATCTAACAATACAACATAGGTCGAAATATGCCATGCTTCTTTTTTATTGTCTTATAGGCACTGCACCATCTCATGCTATATAGTCCAGTATTTAGTTCAGATTGTACCTTACGCATGATGCACTCTTTGAACTATCTATGTTTTACTTGCTCAAAACAAAATAAAAGGTTACTGGCACTTACTCTTTTAATCTCGTAGACAATCCAATCTATTTTATTTATTTACTAAATTTACAAAGTTACAGTTTCACATTCATATCTAACTTATAATTCCTAGAGCTTAGTTTCTCTAATCATGCCACAACAAGTAGAGGTGCCAGCTATGGTCATTCATTACATTGAAACTTCTTTCTCTTTTATGGGTATGTCACTGAATTTGTCTGCTCTATATTTTGTAAGTAGTTTTCATGTTATATTTTTATTTGACCATGTTATATATTACATAATTTATATATTATATTTCCTAGTGCTATGTTGGATGTTTTCTAGGCGCAATTCTTGGCTCTATACTTGATGCTATGTTGAATGTTTTTCCTACCGAAATTGATGGCGCAATTTATGTCGCTATCCCTGGATTAATATATGGTGCTATGCTATTCAGGACTTTTTTTGGGAGGCTATTCTTCGCGTTATATGGGATACCTTTTTGGATGCTAATTGGAACGTTAATTGGGATGCTAATTGGGATGCTAATTGGGTCATTAATTGGGGTACTAATTATCATCCAAAATAGCACCAAATTTTAAAAAGGGACGATAATTGGGATGCTAATTGGGACGTTAATTGGGAAGCTAATTTGGAAGTTAATTGGGATGCTAATTAGAATCCAAAATAGTGCCAACTTTTCAAAAGGGATGCTAATTTGGATGCTAATTGGGATTCTAATGGGGATGCTAATTGGGATGCTAATTAGGATGTTAATTGGGATGCTAATTAGCGTAAAAAATAACGTCAACTTTTAACAAGGGACACTAATTGGGAGGCTGATTGGGACGCTAATAATTAGCATCCAAAATAATTCCAACTTTTAAAAAGAGATGCAAATAATGCCATTAAAAGAACCATCCCATGTAAAAGCATCCACTTTGTCCAAAAAATGATGAAAAATACATGAAAAGGGATAGTGGACACTAAAAAGGAAGCTAAAAGAGACGCTAATCACATGGTTTTTTTGTAGTGATATATGCAATCTGTTCACCAGTAGGAATGTACTGAAGTCTTATGACACCTCTTTGGATGATGTATTTGATATAGTGGTATTTCATCTCAATGTGTTTCGACTTGTCATGAAACATAGGGTTTTATGAGATCTTAATGCAACCCTGATGATCAGAGTGAATGAGTGTAGTCTCAAGTGTCTCCCTGAATAGCCCAAAAAGTAGCTTCCTAATCCAAACAACTTCTATACATGTGGTACTAGATGCAATATACTATGCTTCTATTGTATTATGGGCTATAGAGCCCTGCTTCCTACTAAACCAAGAGATCATAGTGTTGGTTGTGGAGCTCGATCTTCTTGATTTCTAGATGTTATTTTTTAGTTGTGTTTGTATCCCAGTTTTAATGTACACTCATTCCAGAAGAGGGGTGCGGGGTTCTTTGGGCCACCAGGGGTTCAGGAGTGAATCCCCCTAATGAAATTTTTGGGATGTTTGTTGGCTTACATTTTACAGGCCCATGGTATTGGGTGACCTACGCTATTTTCCCATGGTAATTCCCCTATAAAATAAAAGCATTGTAATATGACTATGCATTATATTGTATTGTATCATTGTAAAATGATATATGTGATTGTGTGGGAGAGAATGTGAGAGAGTGAAGAGGAAGTGCAGTGGGTGTGCTACAGGTTGTATCCATTCATTTTTGTTAGATACTATAATAAGAAAAGAATTGGAAATTTCTTTATGGATGTAGCCCATCGTGGGTAAACCATGTTATATTGGTGTCACTCTTATAATGTGTTTATGTTTTAATATTTGCGTCTTGTTTATTGTTTGTTGTTATTTCTCTGCGAACATGTTTTTCTAACAAATAGTTGAACCTAATCTAAAACAAAATCTAGATGTACTCTTTCAGTCCACAATGCTACCACCCAAATAAGAGGTGGAATAACAAAGTAGCATCACTCCTCCATTGGAGGCATATCTGAGTCCATAAACAATAGTATGTCGAAGGTATCTAAGGACATAATTAGTAGCAACCCAATGTCTATGTCTAGTCTCAGACATGAATTGACTCAAGATACTCACAACATAACATATGTCAAGTATAGAAAGCATCAAGTACATCAAGGAACCAATTATTTTTCTATATATAGTAGGATTGATTAGATCCGATCCAGAGTCAAAATCATGTAGTTTATTCATATTATAAACCATCTTTGTAGTCATGGATTTGCAATCCATCATACCAAACCCGCGCTACACATCAATTGTTTCCTTTCCTTGCGAAAGGAAAATCTCATCTTTCCTTTTCCAAACTTCAAGACTAAGAAAGTAGTGCATAAGACTTAAGTATTTCATTTCTAACTCAAAAGTGAGCTCACTCTTGCACCAAGCTATAAAATGTTCCTCTCCAGTAAGGAACATATCATCAACATAGAGAACCAATATCAGAGGTTGGTTCTTGACAACCTTAAAGTACAGGTTTGGATCAGATTCGCTCTTGGAGAAGACCAAGCTTTGATGATAGTTTTCAATCCTCGAATACTAATACCTCAGGGTTTGTTGAAACCCATACAAGGATTTATTTAGTTTGCATACATGAGACTCCTTTCCATGAAATACAAACCCCTCAGGTTGATGTATGTAAACCTCTTCCTCAACCTCATGATTGACGAGGGAAGTCTTCACATCCATCTGGTGAAGCTTCCACCCAAGAGCCAAAGCAAGGTAATTCATTTCTCAAATAGTTCTTTACCTAGACATAGGGGAAAATTTCTCATTATAGTCTATCCCTTCTTTCTATGAAAAACAATAGGCTACAAATATAGACTTATACTTTTCAAGACTGTCATCATCTACATGCTTGATTTTATAAATACACCTGGAATATACTATGGACTTCCCTTCAGGTTTAGGAACCAATTCCCAAACATCATTCTCCATGATAGATTTGTATTCCTCTACCATGGAATCTTTCCATGATGCCTAACAACTTCTTCATAGGTGGATAATTCTGAGTCACTGACGTGACTCATTTGCGCAACATACCCTGAATATATTTCAAGTCTCCTTCACTCTCTAGATTTACCTACTGGTGATCCATGCTTTTATTCCTCTTATATAAATTCTTAGCACCATGCATATATTTTCTTAGTAGAAGGTTCATCTAGTGATATTTCAACTAGGTCTACTAGTTACTCAAGAGCTAGTGAATCTGAGGACTCTTCTAGTGTTATAACATGATTTTCTACACCTGATACATCATCATTTCATGGCCTATCCCTATCCCTATGTAGAGCTATTTTATCCTATTTGTTCACCATTACTATGATGCTCCAATGGAACCCCCAAAAATACATTTTTGTATATATATGTGGGTCACACATTTACAACCTGTGCATACGTAGCTTGCACCATTGGCACCCACATACATAAGGAATTATGCTAAAAAAATAAAATATTTGTATTTTTCCTCATTAAGTAACAAATGACTTGATCCTTGGCCTTCCATATGCTGGGAAACACTCTGATTCGACCCTTCAATCCCCTTTGAGGGGCTATATATTGAGCTATTATGAAGCATTAGATGAGGAGAAATTTGGAGAGAAAATATATTATAGAAAAATTGTGCCCCATTCTTATATGCTTGAGTTTGCATCCCTTTATCCTTGAAGCAATCATTAGTGCTCTTTCCCAATGTTTCCTTTGCCTTTGTGATCTTTCCTTAGTATGGAGTATTCAAGTGGTGGAGGTCCAGGTGAAGGGACTCGATTGCTCGATTTCGATGAGGTGTCAACAGAGGTTTTCATTTGTATCTTTGTTTACATTAATAGAAATATCCATTTCTTGTCCATTACAGGTGTAATTATGAATCTTTGTATCCATGGATGTAATTACTTTGCTTACATGTTGGAATTGAATATGTTAGATTAGACTCTAACACTTTACATATATCACGTTTCTATATTTCTTTGTTGTTGAGGACAAAGCATAGGTACAAGTTTGATTTAAATCTTAATGAGGATCTTCTTCATACGTCTAGAATAAGGTATGATTCTCATCCCTTAGTGTTAGTTTCATTTATATATTTTAGCATGCTTTGAAATGGATTGATTTCTGGTCTTATATTGTATGTTGTAGTCCACCCCAATCCATATGAAATTTTCTTTGTAACATATGGATTCTCTTTTTCAACATATGAATGGGGAGAACCATAATATGGACCCTCCATCATAGGATTTTCATGCTCCTCCATCATTTTGAATCACAATGAAGTTCCTTAGAGTGCTTAAAGGGATCATATTCATGGAATGTAACATATCTACTAACTTTATTGTGTCTTTCTCTTGGTACATAGATTCTATAGGATTTGGAGAATTCACTATAACCAATAAAATTCCCTTTCTTTTTGGATGGCTCCATATTTATCCTCATTTGTTTTTTCACATGAATGTCGACATGACAATAAAAAATATTCAAGTGCCCAGCATCTGGTTTTTCGCTAGTGAAAAATTCTTCAGGAGTCTTCTCTCCCATAATAACATGAGGAATTATATTCTATATATACACAACAGTGCCAGAGGCTTCTTCCTATAAGGAGGTAGTTATTTCTTGATCATACATCATGGATTTTGTAGCCTCACATATTGTTATGTTCTTCCTTTAGGAAACCCCAATGTTCTATTGGGGCTTGTAAGGTACAATCACTTGTTTTCTTATTCCTACATCACCACAGAACCCATTAAATGCATGTGACTCAATCTCACCTCCATTATCAGATATCAAAATCATAGATGTGCTTTCTTGTTTGATTCTCAACCAATGCTTTGAACTCTCGAAACTTGCTAAAAGTTTCACTCTTTTCCTTTTGAAAATAAATCCATGACATTTTTTAGATCCATGAAAAGCACATAATACCAAAAACCACTCAAGGAAGGTGTATACATAGGACCACATACATATGAATGAATCAAGTCTAGGAGCCCTTTGGATATTGTGTTTCTACAAAGAAATCTCTTCTTAGTTTTCTTCCCAAGAGCAACTTGTACAAGCACTATCATGCTCAAGGAAATATAGACATACCTTTTACCATATTCTGCAATTGAGGTAGCGCTTTGAAATGGAGGTGACCAAGCATTCTATGCCACAAATCACAAGGATTGGCAGTGTCATGAATCAAGGCTTTGATGAACTTTTCAGAAACATTGTAGAGACTTCCCTGTGTACCTCCAATCTCAACAACATAATTCAAGTCTTTATTCTTCATCCACAAGAATGATTTGATTGTCCATAAATATTACTTTAAAACCTTTATATTCTTGATCCAAAATAGAAATAACGTTATTCTTCAAACCATAAACATAGAGAATATCCTCAACATGGAGTACATATCCTAAAATCAAGTGAAAGGAGAGAGATCCAACTCCTTGGATCAAATATGTGGTATCATCTCAAAGCTCCACACAAAAGGTGGAATTTTTCTCCTTCATATATGTTATAATTCTCCTATACCCATTCATGTGTTTGGATGCACCCCTATCAATCAACCATGTGTTAGCACTAGTGATAATGGATCCAAATAGGGATGAGACTAGACAATATTCCTTCTTTGTCTCCTTATCATAAAATGCATTATTCCTTGCAGGTTCATCGTCTGTAGCAGTAGAAACATGAAACCTACCCTTAAACTTTCCTCTTTGCTTAGCCTAGCATTCTCTTGCATAGTGGCCCTTCTTATTGTAGTTGAAGGATTTGATCTTTGACTTATCAAAGTCCTTGTTGAATAATTTTTACTTTTGACGAGGAAAGTTGTTCCAAGAAAATGATTTATTTCCTTTCTTCATCCTTGTCATAAGAGCAAGGTTCTCTTCTTTGTAGGAATCACTCTTACTTTGGATTTTCCCTTATTCTTGGAGGAAATCATGCCACAATCTCACAAAGTTTGGTTGCAACTCTTAACCATTAATAATGGCCAAGAATTTATCCCATGAGGATGGGATACCATCAAAAATAGTTTGAATAATATCATCATCACCGATCCTCACTACAATTATTATGAGTTGATATCTTACTTGAGAGATATTTGAAAATAAGGAAGAAACTATCTCGTCCTTCTCCATCTTCATATTTCGAATCTTTTCTTCAATTCTCTCTTCTAACTAGGATCATTCTTGTCATATATATTTTTCAAAGTATTGAAGCATTCATTTTTTGTCTTCAATGGAGTAATCACCAACATCAAATTGTCCTTTACCGAATCATATATGATCCTCCTAGTTTTGGCTTGGTTCTTCTTGAAAGTAGTGTTCCCTACAAGGAGGGTGCCTCATCTATTTATATAAATTAGCTATGAAGTCTAATAACCCAACAAGGGAAAATTCACCATCCCAATAGGGCCGACTTGACTTGGGAGACACAAAAATAAATTTTGATAATTCTTTAGTGGGTACTATTGACCCGTCCTACAACGGAGGTTTTACCTCAACACTGTACATGACCAATTACATCATTAATATCCCTAATTGGAGTAGAAACATCTCCATAAGGGAGGGGAAACAATAACATAATATAAATTACAATAGAATATATTTTATAGTTACATTATTTTAACACTCCATCTTAACATGGAAGGTCTTCTACATCAACAACAACAAAACAAATACAACTATACAACGGATTGGTGGATCTATTTGTCATTGGAATTTTTGTAAAAACAACATCATGACTATCATCATCATCGTGTAACATCATCATCACAAAAAATTATCATCACAGAACATCATCATATTGGAGCATCATCATGAAAAAATATCATCATCGTGGATTATCATCATCATGAAACATCATCATCACAAAACATCATCATCGTCGATCATCATCATCATGGAACATCATCATCATGGAACAACATCATCATGGATCATCATCATCATGTAACATCATCATCATGTAACATCATCATAAAAAAATTATCATCATAGAGCATCACCATCATCTTCAACATCAGTATGAGAATACTGTAACATCATCATCATCTGCAACATGAGTATGTGAATACTGGAACATCATCTTCTTCTTCAGCATCATTAGTATGTGAATACTAGAACAACAACAACATCATTAGCATGTTAGTTCTAGAAACAACAACATAATTAGCATGTTAGTTCTAGAAACAACAACAACGTCATTAGCATGTTAGTTCTATAAACAACAACAACATCAGCTGCATCATCTACATAATCAACATGGAGATGTTGGAACAACATCGTCATCATCAGCATATAATGCTCAAATAAAATCATCATCAGTAAGATAGAAATGTTGGAGCAACATCATCATCATCAACATATTGAATGTTGGAGCAACATCATCATCAACAACATAGAAATGCTAGAGAAACATCATCATCAACAACATAGAAATGATGGAATAGCATCATCATCATCATCAATACAGAGTGATGGGACTACATCCTCATCATCAACATAGAGTGTTGGGACCACATCATCATTCCCTTAAAACATTTGAAGCAACATCATGGTGGGTACTCTGATAGATCTAGTGGGAATTTGTTTTGGTTACTAACTCTTTCGGGCCAAACAAGCCTAGCCGGAAAAATGGATATACCTGGGGACCAAACAAGCCTTATCTAGATTACTAATCCTTTCAGTCCAAATGAACCTATATAGACATACTAATCCCCCTAGGATCAAACAAGCCTCATCTGGCTTACAAACCCTTTCGGTCCAAACAAGCCTAGCCAAACATACCATACCTAGACTAAGCTACCACACCACTGCAATAGGAAACCTAAAGCATCATCATGATCATCACTCCCTCTTTCGAGGGAGGTCCTTTTCGAATACACCAATATTGTATCAAACGTATTCAAACTTTACACAAGATAAAGGCTTAGTCAATATATCGACCACGTGTTCCTCTCTAGTAACATATTGGATCTATACATGTCAAAACCCCGAATTTAAAAAAAAATTAAATGCATATAAATATCATAATTTCAGTAAACTAATTATTAAATTAGTTATATGTTACCAATTCATTATCTGAATTATTTATTGGTTATGTTTAAATATAAAATAGTTCTTTTCAGTTTATTGACTTGTTTTCTCTTTGCGACCACAAGGTGGGACTGTCATGCAAAACTGGGCTTACTTAGCTTTCGAGCTAATGCAGAAAGTTTTCTTGTTCTTACAAACTACAGGTAAGAAGTTTGGGTGCTGCTTGTCGAATTTCTAAAGTATTTAAATACAAGTTCGTCGCAAAATAAAAGCTCAGTAAGAAAATAAATGCTAAATAATTTCCAACTCTTATTGAGGTAAATTCATTAACTGTCCTTCTTTCTGGTAGAAGTAAATTTATGGTTCTTAATGATTACTGATCTATTTCACATCTATCATAGTCATCAAGTGTAGATATGCCTTACTAACTCTTTACCATAGGATAAGAGTAGCATAGTTATAAAATCTATGGTATAATTTCAATTGTGTACAATTACGTTTACCTAGCAATGTAAACTGATAAGGGGTTTATGTATTATTGTTTCCATTTTCAAACCTTGAAGTTTAAAAGAGTTTACAACTTTATTTCAAGCTGCTTTTTGAGAAAACTATACTAATGTTGATGCATAGAGTTTTTATTCACACAACAACTATTTTCAAACATAACTGGAGCTTAATTTAGTAAGATAGATATCTCACTGAAACAGGTTTTATCCTATCCCTTATATATATATAAAAGGGACATGTCCTTAAGGGACTATAATTCTTAGAAGAATGCATGACATAATAGTTATATGGCCTAACTATTTTATTATGGTGAATCTTTTGATAAGAGAAAATGTGGCTTAACCTTGCCATGTCATAATTTATGGTTAGAGGACATTTACCTTAAACAAAAGATTTCACCACAAAGTAGTTACTACTCTCTTTTGTATCTTTTTACCAAACGTTACTATTTTAACAAATACAGATAAGGCCATTGAGATTATTATGAACAATAGGATAAATTGCCATAGTTTTTACTCTATAACCTCCTTTATAATCTTCCAAATTATACTTTTACGTTAAGTTAGAAGTTGATTGAACTAATATATCATAATGCATATAAAAGAAAAAGGTATAAGGTGTGAAATAAAAGGCCTAAGAATTAGCCCTGTTCATGATCAAATTAAAGCTTAATCTTTATTTTATGTTCTATAAACTTTATAAAGGAACTACCTCTTTTACATACATTTATGAGCTAGGGTGAATATTATTTACCTAGCAAGAAAGGTTATAATTATAACCATGCCATGATGTAAAAAGGATAGTGTTGATTTCATAAAACCATACTTTATAAGTATAAGGGTCGTCATATGATTCCCCACGACCTTGATGATTGCAATGACTAGGATTTATAGTAATGAAAACTTATATTGTTTCCATGCAGCATATACAATGGATGACTTTGCAATGAGGACTAAAGTGTAACCATTTATTAAAATAAATGATTGGGAATCATCTTCTCGGTGGGATGTTCACTAGAACTATACACTCAAACCCATAGTTCATTAAATATTTGATGGGCTATCGTGGCGTTATCTTGGCCATGAGCTGCATGAATATAATGGACTCTCCCTCGAACCCTAATCTTATTATCCCTTCCGTTCTTCTCAGCCTCCTTCCGCTCTGTAATGGTGCTGGTGCACCCTTGTTGCGCCGCTCCTCTGCAATAGTATTATCCCTGCTTGTTATCATCCTCATGGGCTTGTAAAAAAAAACATGTTAAAGAATGTCGTTCTGAAGTGTTGCTAATTGATAGGTATTAGTGGTTCTTCCTTCATGGTTTCGCTGTATTATTAGCTCAATCCCGAACCCTTGACTGAAACAAACTCCTTCCTTAGTGAGAGTCAAAGTCTTGTCCTTTTGCATTTCGGTTGGGTATTGCTATATATTAATCCTCTTCTCCCTTCCTGCAGTAGGGTTTCCTCCTCATGTTGGTGGTTGTTTTAATGTTGTTGGTGGTCGCGCCTCAATATAAAGATTAGGTAGGAAGATTGTAATTCCTTCCTCCATTTTATTGTCTTGTTTTAAATACATGAATATTTATTCCAGCTTACAAGTTTTTAAAATTACTGTGTTCTTCGTGGATACAAATCTCGGCCCTCCCTTCTGCGTGGCTTGTGGTAAAAAGTTGGGCAGCAGTTACAAGTTCACGGTAAGCCTGGTTAAACCATGGCACTTTCTCCTTGTGTGGTCCCTTTGGGACTTTTGAGGGTTGGTGCATTGAGGCTTGCAACCCTTAAGGTTTCAGTTTATCCTGTTACTTAGTTTGTTATTTTTGTGTTGATGAGGCCCTGCGTTGTGTGAGGGTGCACCGGCTTCAGCCGTAACTGTAGATGTTAGTTTTTGTTTCAATACTGAGTAAGAAGTAAACATGTAACAGAGGGCAGTTATGCCATACTCTCAAATACTTGAAGAAGCCGAGGGATTTGGAAATTCGTTTGACTTTTTTGCTTATCTTTGCTGTGTATAAATCATGAGGCCGTGAGCTAAAGTTGGAAAGGGGTTTACAACCCTTGATTTCTTACTTCTGTTTGTAATTTGATAATACAGGGTTTTCACCCTAACTCCATAATATAAGTTATTAATACAGTTTTTTTTAATATATTTCTTTATTTATAATGCAGTACTGAAATTCGTTTGTTTACTTGTGTTATAATTATCATATTTGGAGCTCGGCAGTAAGAAAATATTTACAGCATTTTGTAATTATATTTGATTTATAATATACCTCTATAAATTATGAGGTTATTAGTTAGGTTGTATAATATTTGCTTAAGCTCGATAAGTCGAGCATTCTATCACTCTGTTGATTAATGGCCGTGCGTTAATGTACTTGATTTTTATTCCATAATAATTTTATAAATTATTATTAGGGTTTTCCTGTACATTACTCTTATATCTAGTTTGTTTTATAAAAAAATTTCATGTTATTATATAATTTTACTAAAATAATAAAATAAAACAATTCATGTTTCTTTGTAGAGTGCTTAAGTAACTAACAGTTACTTCTTTTTCTCTTAGGTATAAAAGTTATATTTTATTTCATGTTACTAAAATTAGATAGAACACTATAATAATACTGTTTCTATACTTAGTATATAACCTGCATACTTAGTCCATGCAACATATATAATAGAAAGAATATATTATAAAATGTTATCTTACCTGTAAGTACTATGGCTTCTATTGTTATTTATACTTAGTTTACTTTATTTAAAAGAATTGTAAATGTTGTTATAAAATTGTTACCCTTATTCTCTGTTTATTTATAATCGTAAATAAACTTAGTAATTTATTATTGTGTTATTACACTTAATGTACTATATTCTTTACAGAAGTACTCTCTGTATTCTAGATTGTCTTGATTATGGTACAGGTTAATATTTAGAAAATAGAAGTAAAAGAACTAAGTAGTGCATTTGATGACAACTTAAAAGTATAGGATGGCATTTATAGAATTTGTTTATTCTTAACTGAATAAAACTAAATAAATGAAACACATAGATTACTATCCATAAGTAAAATCTGGAATTCAATAAGTCACCTGTAGAAACAAATCAACATTCTAGCTAATCTTTCTTTCAATTTTTGTTTATTATATAAGCAGTAGTTAAATCTGGAAAGAAGTAGACTATAAAGCATCTTTATTTAACTTAATCCCACTCTAGTGAACTATTATACTCTTCTCTTGAACTCAATTAAGCAAAGAGATTACTGAAAGTAACTACTGTATCAAAAACTATTTTATCTACTCAATCCTGCTACTGTCAGTAATTAATATAGCTTCTTTCTCTGTTTCTAAAAGACTGACAGTTTCAGTACATGTTAATTCTACTGATACAATGATATTTCTTCTGCTAACAACACAAAGAAAATATTCTATAACTCCATTAACATTCTATTTTGCATTTTCATCATACTATTTTCATTTATAATTTCACCCCTGTGCTCGAGTACGATCTGCTCACTCCAGATGAGGAAAAACACAGGAGGGGTTTTATTTTTCATCAAAAGATTCTATTACTAAACAAACTAAAAACCACTTCATTACTAAACCATCTAAATCTTTGCATCATAAGCTATAAACATAACATTCAATCATATACAGTTAATAAAATAAAGACTGTTAGATGACAAAACCTGTTCTTGAGCTTGGACAACAACAGCAATGGGAGGTCGTTCCTCCCTACCAACTCCTAGAGAGCGCTCAAACAACGACTCCTTGGGACCCCCGAGCTTGCTCTGGTCTCCCTGGCTAGAACTACTTGCAACAATAATCACGTACCAGTCTTCAAACTCAATACAAACCCTAAACTTATCAGTAAGTTCTCTCAGCTAGTAAGCTGTAATAGACCAAGTTACTGCAGATTCTAGCTCAAAACACATTCCTTACAGTTTTTCCCATTTTCTCCAATGACTTCCTTGAAGAGCATTCCTCTTGAATGATTCTTCTCCTGGAAAATATCTGAGCAAGCTCGGCTCTATTCATTGGGTACTTTTAAAAGATTGCCTAGGTCTTTTTTGGGTTAGTTGTCATTTATTGAGCCACCTTCTCTGATCCCACTTTCTTGGGGGATCATGACCCCAAATGTAGGGAAGTTGCCACCTGCAACATAGGAAGTGTTTGAGGATGTTTCCACTTGTCTTTTTCCCTCCACCTAGTTCCTTCCACTAGTTTGACCAGTACACTCTTATTAACAGCTCTCCCATGCTGTTGTCTCCATTTTTTATTTATTAATAATAAAATATTCAGAATTACATTCCACTTCTTTTGACTCTGCTGAGTCATCAGTTCCTACTTAGCATTAACTTTAACATAATGTCTTAGGAAATCAAATTAAACAATTAACATTATTTTACAAAATTGGGGTATGTGACAATACAACTCCTTTCTTCACCATGTCTCGAATATAATGGAACTTTATCTATATTTTTTTTTACTTGCCTTGAAACATCGGGTTCTCTGTCAGTTTGATGGAACTCTGATTATTACAGTAGATATTGGTCACATCCATCTCTATACCAAACAATCATGTCAACAACTTGTGGAGAAAAATTTATTCACTACATGATTAACATGCGACAATGTATTAATCCTCTGCTCTACTGAGAGAATCCCATGTCTTCTTTTTGCTAAGCCATGAGATCACACCTGATCTCAAACTGAAACAACATCATGAGGTACTCTTCCAGTCATCGATGCTCCCAGCCCAATCTGAATCTGTATAACCATGTAGTCTAATTTCATCATCCACTACATATCCGAGGCCACAATCCAATGTACCCTTAAGGTACTTCATCACATGCTTTGTTGCAACTAGATGAACATGTTGTGGCTCCACCATATACTGATTCAGTTTGTTTACAACAAAACATATATATGGTCTTGTATTCATCAGATACATCAGTGACCCAATAATATGTCAGTACAATGAAACATCCACTGTATCGGAGGAATCATCATTAAAGAAATTCAAGTTAGTCACCATTAGAGTGTTTATAGCTTTGCAATGTAGCATCCCAAATCTCTTTAGTATGTCAACAACATATTTTCCTTGATTTAGGAATATATCATCTAGGAACTGCCACACTTCAAGACCGATATCTTTCATTTTGATTTCAGTAGGAAGTTTCTTCTCACAATCATTAATAAGATTTTATTCATCTATCAGGAATAGATCATCAATATATAGAAACATAATCATAAGACCTTCATCAAAAGCCTTATAGTAAAGGTTGTAATCTTCTTTCATTTTGTTAAATCTCAAACTTAGCATAAATCCATCAATTCTTCCATACCACGCTTGGGTGCTTTCTTTAACCCATACAGTGCTTTCTTCAATATGCTTACATGTGAATTTATGTCATGGGTTTCAAAACCTTAATGGTGTTCAATGCATACTTCTTCTTCTATCACAACATTAAGAAATTTTGTCTTTACATCCATTTGGTGTAGCTTCCATTATATCTTGGATTCCAAGGCAAGGACAATTCTAATTGAGGTATATATTGCTACTGGTGCAAAAGTCTCTTCATAATCATTTCCTTGTTTCAGTAAGAAACCTTGAGCTACAACTATGTCCTTGTACTTCTCAATACTTCCATCTGTTGAATGTTTTGTCTTGAATATCCACTTTGAAGAAACAACTAGCTTCTATCTTGGTCTTGGTACTACATCTAAAACATCATTCTTTAGGATAGACTGATATTCTTCGATCATTGCATCCATCCACTCCTTCTTTGTATCTTCTTCAAAATAGGTGGGGTTTTGGATCAACAAGACTACACATCAAGGCCACATAGTTGGAATAGGTCCTTGATATTTTGCTTCCTTTTGGAGCTCCATATTTTTCTGCACCTTAGATGACATTTCAAGCCCAATCTAGTATTTTCTTTTCTAAAATCATTTCCTAAGATGTCTCCATAGGACTTTGAGGTTCTGTCATGTCATGGTATTCTGGTAGCTTCTTTTCTTCAACATTGCGGAGTGGTATATTATAGGTTTCTTCAAATCTATGTAATTCATGTTATTCTTCTTGATCTTCATCCACATGGATCTTTCTAGACTTACTGAAAGTCTCATCTTCTTCAAATATAACATCTTTGTTGATCTCTATCCGGCGATAAACTAGAATATACACTCTATAATCTTTTGATTGATCAATGTATCCAACAAATATTCCCTTCTTTCTAGAAGGGTCCAATTTTGATCTTTTGTCCTTGGGAACATGTACAAATACAAGGAATCCAAATAGCTTTAGGTGGTTGACTTCAAGCTTCTCTTCGGTAAACATTTCTTCTACGATTTTGTTCCCAAGGGAACTGTGGGAGATTCTATTCTGAATGTACACCATGGTTCTAGCTGCTTCAACCCATAGGTGCATGGGTAGGTATTAATCATGAATCATGGATTTCACAGCTTCCATGATCGTTATACTCTTTCTTTCTACTAATTCATTCTATTGAGGATCATAGGGTGTGGTGAGCTCCCTCTCAATCCAATCTTCTTTGCATAAATCTTTGAATTCATTTGAAGTGAATTCTCCCCCATTTTCAGATCTCAAGATCTTGATATCATTTTCAGATAAATTCTCTACAAGAGGCTTGAATTATTTCAATCTTTCAAATACTTCATATTTTCCTATTAAGAAAGAAATCCAAGCCTTTTTTAAAATAGTCATCGATAAAAGAAGCATAATAAACATACCTGCTTAATGAAGTGGTTGACATTGGACTGCATACATCTGAATGGACAATGTCCAATTTCCCTTTTTTCTTTACTATTTCTACTCGGAAATGGGTTCTTGGTATTCTTGCCTTGATGAAATCCTTTGCAAACTCCTTCATGGTTGACCTGTATTTTTGGTAAACCAATGACTACCTTGCTCACAATTGGTAGTACTTATTGGGTCTTTTGATGATGTCTTCAGTTCGATGCATGTTGTATGATGATGATGATTTACCGTGCAAATTGTGAAAATGTCATATGTGTGTAAGGTTTCCATGATAATTGTAGGCCAGTGCAATATTTAAGAACCATGTGCTACTCCAAATACCTAATACTAATATTTTTGTGCAAGGTATCAAAGTTTTTAGTGTACTCCGACACCATTTGGTCCCTCTGTTGCTGCAAGGTGGTCCATTTTTTGTATTGGTTTTCATAGCTTCCAACACGATAATAATTGTTATTTAGGGATTCCATCAAATTTTCGATGTGGGCTCACACCCAAAAATATCAATTCCATCTATAGATTTTTTCTCACAACATGTGTCCAACAAATCTTTCACATGGGGCACTGCCTCAAGGAGCATTAATATGATATGTTCGGTATTGTAGAAATTGTGGACATATAAATAGACCTATAGAAAAATAAACCACTTATCTAGGGCGTCAACATCTATATGATCTTCAAATATAAGAATATCAAAGTTAACGTGTACCTTAAAGGGTGCGGCTCCTCCAAAGTGACTGCTTTTGATTCATGATCCCATTGACGTTGTTAGCATCGATTGAATGATTTGTATGAAATGATCCATGATTTTGACCAAGACTTGCAAGAGGGGGAGTTTGGGCCACCATGTGTGGTCCTCCTCAAGATGAACTAATTCGAGACCCAAGTGTTTATATTTAGACCTCGTTGGGGACATGCATGGAGAAATTTTAAAAAAGCATATCATTTTGATACCATTGATCCACATTTATGTGAGAACTAAATCAAAGAAAATATATAGAACCACATATAGAGATATATTGCAAGTAACACGATGATATAGGAAACACAAATAATGGTGGAAGTATACTCATTCATGAAAAAATGGTTAATCAACACTTAATAATTGAAATACAAATTTTACATTAAAATTGGTTTATTAACATAAATCCATATAATCTATATTAAACCCAACAAACATTTTAACTTTGCAAAACATATTACATATACCATATCTTTCCCTACTCCACCCCAAACCTTATGTATCAAATAGTTTTCTTCACAAAAAGGATCAAATTTCATTAAAACATACCACATATCCTTTCTACTTTAAAAAATTAAACTATTAACATAAACATATAACCCTAAACATTAACGTCTAACCAATACAAATAACATAAAGCACCAATAGTTTTCTTCACAAAAATATCAAATTTCAATAAAACATACCACATATCCTTTCTACCTTGAAAAAATAAACTACGGACATAAACATCTAATCCTAAACATTAACATCTAACTGATTCAAATAACATATAGCACCGATAATTTTCTTCACAATAAAAATATAATTCCAATAAAACATACCACATATCCTTTCTACTTTGAAAAAATAAACTATTAACAAACATCTTACACTAAACATTAACATCTAACCAATACAAATAACATACAGCCTTAAAGTACTCCCGGATCGTTCACCATTTAATGGACAATAAAAATCTAATAATACTATGAGCACTAAAATGCTCGACGAAAAACCTAAATCTCATATGGAAAACCTGCCCTAAATCTCATCTGAAAAACCTTCCTTGAAATACTCAGACTAGGAAAGTGCTCCCCATTGTTAGTCATGGCTCAATGGCAGACAAGACAACTGTTATTCGATATCAACCACAGCAAAATGCAATTTTGGTGAAACATGTGACCACAATGGAGTTGATATGCGTCTTCACACAATTCAAAATTAATTTTGGTGAAATATGTTGTTATAGCGGATTTCACCACACTAGGTGAATCACACATTGTATGGCCTTCCCTTGTCCCACTGCAGACTCATTAGCCCCTATGGACCACTTTTTGTCTTTTGATGTATCCTTGACCATCCCTAAAAACATAAGAAAAATGATATACGTGGCCTTTTCCCCGATAACCGCATACATACGCAGATATTCCTTCTATAGTTGTGTACATCGGGATGTGTACATAATCCAAAACCTTTTGGAGCGTTCCTTGACTTGGATCCAACTCATATGACTCCTGGCCTTCCATATGCCTTGAGATCGCACGGATTCGACCTTTCAGTATCCCTTTGAAAAGCTATATAAGGAACCCATTGAGACATTGAAAGCATAAGAGAGAATTGAGAGTAACGAAACTATAGTCCATTGTTGCCAGAACTTATGCTTGAGTCTTCATCCCTTTGTCCCTTGGAGCACTGTTGTGTTCTTCCCAAGCTTGCCTTTTGCTAGTAAGCTTGCTATTGAAGTGATGGAGGATTGAGGTGGTGGAGGCCCAAGTGGGGGATTCAGTTTCTTCGGTTCGCAGACATGCCGTCAGAGGTTGTCACTTGTAATCTCTGATTCATATTAATAGAAATATCTTTTCCTGTCCAGTAATGTGTATTTGAATGAATATTGTATCCATTGGAATATGTCAAATGCTTATAAATTATTTATTATATATTCTAGAATAGATCTAACACCATGAAATATAGTATGCGTGTATTGTTTACTTGTTGTTGAGGACGTGCTATAACAATTCAAGCTGAAGATTGGAAAGCTCAACGGGGATCTACTTCAACCATCCGGAATAAGGTACGAGGTTCGATCCTTTAGTGTTATATGTTTTTATTTCTATTGCATATTGGGAAAGATTGATTTCTGGAGTCTAGCTGTCTGTTGTGGTACCCCAAGCCATAGGAATTTCTCTCTGTAATAGAATTGGCGACTCTGCTGGGGAGTTCCTAGTAATTGTCCTTTGGGGGTTGATTTCTTGGCATTCAATGTATTTGAATTACTCTCTCTCTCTTGTTTCTGTGTCGAGTATGGGGGCATGTATGCCTGGTAGAGCCTGATTGGTGTGAATTTAGTCTCAGACTGTCTGTTTACCTTGAATTTGTGCATCTTTTTCTTCCTATACGCGGGTTTGTCACTTACAGTCGCATATACACATGGTTTCCCCTGGGATTTTCGCGTATACACGCGGGTTCACTGCACACAGTTGCGTATACCCTGGTTTTTACCTTTTTGTGGAAGATAGTGGATTGCTGGGTGAATTCTGTTAGCTGCTAAGTCTCCTTTGGCACTGCCTGAGTCTGTTAATACCTCTGTTTCTGACCAGAAATGTTTTTTAGCCTAAATTTTTTCTTTTAGGAAAGTTCTTGTCATGGCATCTTTGATTTTTTGTTTGAGATTAGTGCATTAGAGTCCTTTCACCTTAGTGCTTTGCTGGAATGCTGTTTATGTGTGCTTGTAGAGTCTGGGGTGGGTAGAATCATTCTTTTGCTTTTTGTATCTCTTTATTTTCAAAAAATCCAAAAACATTTGCTTATCACCATGCATTGCATTTTGCATTTTGCATTGTACTTGCATTAGATCTAGATTTGCTTTGGAGTAAAAGTTAGGAATTCATATAGGGAAATTTGCATTTAGCATTTGAAGAAGAAATTGTGCATTACACGTAGTACGCATACCCTGTTTTCATGGACACAATGCATTTGCATTGATTGTTAGGTGTGCATTTTACTTCTGGTTGCGTCATAACACCATTAGTTGCAAGACCATATCCTATTTTTGAGTAATAAATCCAACTAAAATCAACGCTAAATAAAATGAATTACACTCTTTTCTTTTCTAGGGTGCACCAACAAGCTTAGGTTTTAGGATCTTGGAATAGTTCATTGAAAGTTAATTCTCCAAGATCACTAAATGAAAACAATTAGGTGTCTGTCCAGGGAGTGTGTTAAATCCTTGGTGTAACCAGCGTTCTCAGGAAGCTCCTCTCAAAAGGGAGTCAAGCACTAGGCAGTGTGAGTGGTTGTTGATTGGGATAACCCCTGGTCAAAAAATATGTAGCACCGACGATATAGCCAGGATTGTATTCGTATCTGGGGGCTCTTTCGGGAGTTTCGGGCTTTGCTACCCTGCCCATACGGTCAATCCTGCCTGCGACTGTCCGCCTGAGCGTTGATTATATTGAGGTGACCTTAGTGACCTTACCTAGGATATCAAGGGGGTACATGTAGAGGTTAATCTACATGTGTCCCGGCCAGGTTGGGGTCAGACAGCATAGTCGCTTTACGTGTTGAAGCTGAGGGCCACAATAATTGGTTTTGAACCTCCGCTTGTGGTGACAAGGGCCTCTCAAGCCTCTCCTAGGCGAGACATACCGGCCACATTCGGGAGCTCACTTATCCAGCCCTTGTTTGCTTGCTTTTGGCTTTAGATTTTTTAGTGATTGCTCTGTGCATGCTAGTTGGCCTAGGGTTGACGTAAATAGAGAGTCTTTGCTATTTTTTGAGTCATTGTGGAGTCGGGTATGGTTCCACGCTGTTCTCGTCGTTTAGCAGGACTTCCACCTTCTACTTCTCCTCCTCCTTTGGGAGAGGGACCTAGACAGTCCAGGCGGACCATGTCACACATTGATTCACACACCATGGGAGATCATTCAGAGGATACATCTGAGCCACCTCCTCCCATTCACATTGACGATGGGGAATTCACGCCTACTTATGACCCTTCACCCGACCTAACTGAGTTAGGACCTGTGATTTCGGAGATAGGAACCATGCATGATAGACCTAGTCACTCTAGGGTTGACCCCTCATTGACACGTTACTTGTATGGAATGTCGGAAGACACCGAGACTCACTTTGAACCTGCCACTACTAGCTATGGTAGTTATGCTACGACTGGTTTTCCTATGCACGATTTGACATTTCATGTTGAATCCGATTTTGAGCCTAGCACTATGCCTGGGGGCAATCCCATGCCTTACCTTGTGGAGAGGTTTGGGAGTACTAGTCACATTGCACCTTCCATCCCAATGGTGGAAGCTCCATCTTATATACCTCCTAGGTCTAGAGTTAGTGATCCGATAGGGATACCAGGTTCTAGACAAGTGACGATAGGCACTAGTACATTTCTTCTTACAGAGATTCCTTCGTCCTCGCTTCCGATTTCTTCAAATGTAAACCCTCCACCTTACTCGCGTCGTCCTTCGAGTCGGCACGTATTTATGAGTCAGATTCGTACTGTGATTACTAGACCAATTGTGTCTCAATCCTACATACCACCCGTGGTTTCGGGAGGTTATGTTCATGTTCCTAGAGGTCAGATTGCTACTTCCATGACATATATCCCTACTTTCGGTAGGTATATTCCTACTTTCGGAATGTATATCCCTACCTATGGAGTGTCTCATTGGACATCGCAAGCGGTGACCTATGGACCCTATTATGGGACGCAGTATGGACAGGTCTCTTCACCTTACGGAGGCGGGTATTCACAACCTGCTTACTCTCCTATTTACGGCTTTGTAGCTCCTACTAGTCAAGGTCCACCTCATTATGGTACTTCCATGCCACCCTATACGGGTCATACAGGAGGAGGTCACTATGGCCAAGGTCATGGTGGTAATCAATCCTATATGAACAAGGGAGTGGTCCATAGACCTCATCATCCTAGGCTCCCTTTCCTTGTGACACTCAATCTACCTAACTTATCGAGACTTACGAACGATCCTGTGGCTCATGACCCAGCTTGGTCGGTTGTCCCTACCAAGCTTCCTTCGGACATACCTAAGTTCGAAGGAAAACCAGGAGAGGATCCAAGTGAACACGTTACGAAATTCCACCTATGGTGCTCTTCCAATTCATTGTATCAGGACTCAGTCCGTTTGAGACTATTTCAACGCACCCTTACAGGGCCTGCAGCGAAATGGTATATAGAGTTACCTAGGGGTGCCTTTACTTTGTTCGATGACCTTGAGATGACTTTCCTTAATCACTTCCAGCTACCAGTGCGCTATGATGTTGGTACTGAATTCTTGTTGACATTTCAGCAAGATAAAGCCACCCATATTTCTGATCATATTCAGGAGTGGCGTAGACGGAAGAGATTAATTAAAGCCTTTATACCACCGAAGTTTCTCCTTGAGTGGTTCCTCAAATCTTTATTGCCATATATAGTGAAGGATGTTTCCACATCCGGAGTGCAGAATGAGGAACAAGCCATCTTTAGGGTGTAGGAACTAGACTTGATCTATGCTCAGTCTGGTTTGTTATATGATATTATACCTAACGCTCCTCGTTCTAGTTTCGATCCCAAGGTCAAACCTGGACCACATGCCGACGAAATTGTGGGTAGTGCAAGTAAGAAACCTACAGGTTCAGTTGTGAAACAAGTTGCTCAGTTGTCAATCAACCAATCTGCCCCGGGACAAGCTATGGCTTCATCTCAGCCTGCCCAAACTGCGAATGTACTTGTTGTGCAATCGTTCGACCAGAAGGGTAACCAACAACCCGGACGGAATAGAAAAAAGGGTAAAACCAATAATAATAAAAAGGGTGGGAATAAGAATGAGAATGCCAATAATAATGACAAGAACAATAAAAATGTTGCGGGGGACAAGCAGAATAAATGTAAGGTTAAGTTTCCTTGCAAGCTATGTAAGGACGATCACCTCATTTACTTGTGCCCTAGAATGGATGAAGCTTCGAAGTTCATAGCACAGGGCCCAGCTGTGTTAACGAACCCTTTACCGCATAACCAGAATATGAACTCGAAGTCCCA
>LPNX010422159.1:0-21571 GCA_001517045.1 Pseudotsuga menziesii
GGTCTCGAGGAACTACAAGGAAAACACATTCTAACGGAGGTTTTGGAGGAACCTCCAATAAAAATAACACATTTTCCATTTATAGTAGAAGTGGATAGTTGGGGCGGGAAACCAAAGGTTTTTGTGGTGTTTTGTCTCTAGAGCACTTATTATCTATAATCACACCAGTGCACTTTATTATTTATAAATGTATTAGAAAGTTCAGATAATTTATTGATATAAATTTTGATTTTAAAATATATATGCATAATTAAACAACAGATGCTCCTATCATAGACATAAATGGATTCAAGGCCCTCCATTACCCTTGAGCCACTTGGATTATACCATTCCAATCACTAAAAACTACCATTTAAACAATTTCCCAAAAAATTTGGCTTAAAAACTCATCAAATTTAGGATAAAAATGGTCGAAAATTTTGCTTACACCTTCGGAATAACAACCTAAAAATATCCAACGATGTGTTTTGTGGTGTATCGATACCAGTGTGTTAAATTAGATCAGCCGCACCACTAATGCAAATATAATTTAGAGGAATAAATGTTCACTAGTGTTTCATTTAGCGCACTGTGATTGGTGCATCATTCAAAGAACATCTCTAATGCATTTCAGTATGTTAGGTGCACTGTCAACCACCGAAAAAGTAACCAGTGCACCGACAATTCATTTATAATTGAAAAACCAGAACTAGCGATCGACGCATTCTCTTTTGCACTATTAATGTTGTGTTCGACTAGATTGGGTTCATTTTTATGAAAAAACAATTAAAAAACAGAAATAGCCAATTAGCCACTGGTGTGTTTTGTGGAGCAATGATATAGGTTCATTCTATTATCCTAGGTGTATTGACACATCATAAAAATTGTAATATTTTGTTTTATTTTTTTTATAAATTTTGTTTTTTTGGTGCAGTGTATCCAATGCTTTAGGTTGATTAAGTACTCAAAGTCACTATGTTAAAAAAAGGGTATATCATGAGCAATGCACTATTTTGTAAGCACTAGGGATGGAAATGTTTGTTGAATCCAAAATATTTTAAAATTTTAATAAGTATTTTATGTAACTATTTTGTATCTATTTTTTATTTTATTAATATAATGTATGGCAAAAATTTGTATGTAAATCATGGACAAGAACCACAACTATTTTTAGTCAAATTGTATAATGTCGATTGAGTATGGCATGCTAGAGAGAGGGAGAGGATTTGTTTCCTTGTCCTATTGCTAGTGTGACTTAGCGGATCTTGTTTGATGTTGGCCTCCTCAAGTTTTATGAGGCTACTTCACTCAGGGGACAAGCTGAGATACTAAAAAAGTTGATCCATCATTAGGATCATGATAGGAAGGACTTCAAGGTTGGTCCCAATATTTGGTACTAGCCCGCAAAAGGAGGATATTTATTTAATCACAAGCTTCTATAGGAGGGGGGACGAGTTTCCCCAATTTCTTGATCTATAACCTAGTGTTCCAACTAAGACTCAGTTGATGTATGTTCAATGATTTGTTCGTGTGGATATTACTCATCTCAGTGAGTTCCAAGTGTGGATATTGTTAGTTGAGGCTACATGGATTTTGGTGAAGGGATGCTAGGTGCTAAAGTTTGTTTGTTACCATGATAGAAGACCATATCACACATGGGAAATACATTATATGTGCTATGTTATATTATGTATAGACTTTATTGTAGAGGCTTATGCTAATCAGGTGGGATACTTTTTGTTATGACAATTTTTTATAGCTTTCGACCACTATCATAGTTAGTCGCAAGGGATAGTTTTCCTCTTCGCATCATAGTTATTTACTATACTTTTTGACAGGTTTATAGTGATTTAACCCACATTCGGTTTGACATTTGACCACATGCCATCTAGGATTATGACTAATGTGCATATGCACATCTGGGAGCAAGGGTTTCCCAAGAGGGGAGTTCTCAATTTCATGTGTTGGGATTAAATGTAGATGCTTTGGAGATGTTACATAGAATGATGACCAATGCTTAATCACCAATTATATCTAGTATTTATATCTAGGGATGGACTAGCAAGGATGTATGAACACCCAACTTACTCAGGCCAACCCACCAAAATGAGAGGTAATATGATCATTATATTTTGATTAATATATTTTCATTATTTTTGTCGTATTTAATGCACATGTACTTGATTATAATATTTTGTTTGAATTTTTTAATTATTGTTTATGTTATTTTGTAGATATTGGCACATATGTTGGGGATTAACAACCTTAGTGTGATAAGGAGATGGATGAGGTTGATGAGCTAGTTCTTGATCATGGACCCAACATGTAGTAGCATAGGCCAAGTCCTATATTCCGTCATCATGTGACAGATCAGATTTGTGACTTGATAGTTTGACACAAGGTGGAGCTTGTACGACAATGTGACATTATGTGTGGCCCCAAGCTCTCCCATATGATCAACCCTTCCCCAATATATGAATTTATTGATGAGTACTGTTTTCAATTCCCTCACACCACTTAACAAGTTGACGAGTATTCCAAAATATTCATTGGAGTCATATTCTAAGGAAAATGCTCCTTCACCTCCTCCACTACCTCTTCCATCTACTAATCTAAGATGTTCTAGATCATCGACCCACTCATATGCATATAGTTATTATCCACTACCTCCTATTGTAAACCCACCGCTACCATTCCCTCCTCCAGTAGACCAACTACCATCCATTAATGCTCCATCAACTAATCCACTAGTCTATTTAGGCCCACCACCACCATTCCATCCTCCAACGGGATCACCACAACCATCCCCTACTCCAGTAGTCCCATTACCATCGTTCCTCCAATAGGCCCACCCAACACCAAGAATCTGGACACTCTGTCAAGAGATATTTTCTTAACTATATTTGTGGTCATAATAAAAAAACTCTAATATAGTTGATGTTTAAATAAATTATATTTGTTGTAATCATAAGGATTGCATAGAGTTACCAATATTACATCATATAATCATATTAACCGGTAAGAGATTATAGAAGCTCATACATGACATAAGAGAAGAGAGTGAGTGGGACAATCATAACAAGTCTTTGTATTAACAAATGTAAAATGTTGTACAATACATATATCTATACAAGGCTCAACAACCTGTATATACATGTTATGAGTAGTTATTATGTTGCAACTACTAATTTGGTCAAACTAACCAACCGAATAGGTCAACCCAATGATCGTTGGGTAGAGGACATAGTCGGCCAACCTACTAGGCTCCCCCAACATATGCCCTAGCAACAAAACGTTTCTTCATCCCGAAAAGAGAAGGGAGATGTTCAAACAAATGGGGATAGTGATACAAAAACTTGTTTGATTTTTCATTAAGGTTGTTGGAGGTTAGGCACAACAATCAACTAATCGACTTCACTACATGCTTTGACAATGGCTGGAGTAGAGAAAGCAAGATGGAACTGAAAATATTCCCATTCATATAGAGAAATATGGATATTCAAGTTGAGTGTGGTGAGTTTAGACAGTCGAGAAGTCTTGTGTTAATAGTGTTGGTCTTAACATTTTATATATCAAGGACGAGGAGAAACTATATATTCCCAACCTTAACAAGAAGCTTGGCTAACTGAACTACAAGGTGGCTAAATTATATGTGCACGGGTTTGGCTTACTTGGACAACTATTGTTCATTATTCTAGAATGTGTGTAGATGATTTTGTTCCATTTCAATTTAGCGTTCAAGGTCCGATAATGTTGTTTGGTGGATAGTGGCCTTTTGTTGAAAAATTGTTGCTAACGTGTTTTGTATATTTGTTATCTCTACAAAAAATTTCCATAGTATGAATACCAATGATTGAGGAATTGGAGGGACTGGTTTGCTTCCAATTGATGTTCACTCCAGTTATTATGTCATGATTATGTCACTCTAGAAAAAAATGATGCTAGGTAGACAACAATTGGGTTATCTGATGTTCATTTTCTTGATTCTTTTGTACAACAATGTCCTAGAGGATGGTAGAGAGAGATCAAAATAAACTAGCTATTTGGTCTAATGTATTCTTAATGAAAATTTCATGCATAGTTGGTTTGACTTATTTGACTATAATTTCATAGCATCTGAGGAATTTTGATTGTACCTCAACATTATCCAACTTCCGCTTGTTAGCAAGCCTTATTTTATTTTTCTCCTTGTCGAATGCTTCTATTAGATTGGCAAGTTCATGATCTTTGGCTGCAGCTGGGTCAAAAATAACCATGATGGCTTAAGACTCCATTACAAGCTATAGGGGTACTTTGGGAGGACTGTTCTATACATGCTTCTTTTTTTTCTTCTTTTCCTTATTTTGCAATGCCTCTGTTGATTGCTGACTAAGTAGGGGTCGGGTAACTAGAGGAACAATGGAAGAAGAGGGAGGTACCAGATATGCAAAGGGGGATTTTATGTTCAAAGAATTTGAGGAAAGGATAGACATGGGGATAGAAGGTACAACTATTATGTAAATACTGCTCACTATAGGCGAAATGGTATTTGTAGGGTTAACGATAGTGACATGTTGTGTCGACAAACTAGTGGTAGTAGTCATCGTGTTTAGAGGCAGAGTAAGAAAAGGTGAAGTGAGGTTAATTGTCAAGATGGTGTATATAATGGTTATCTGGATAAGAGAAAAAATTGAAGTTGTGGTCTAGGTAAACATTCATTTTATTCCATCGGGGAAAACAAGGTCTATTTAGAGTTGGAGGAACCCAATTATTGTTGGCTCTGATAGATTTTTGAGAGAATGCTTAGAACATTCATGAGGGTGGTTGATTATGCAATTTGGGTGATTGGTTGACCCTATGATTATGTGTTTGGTAATAATGGTTTTCCAATTGGGAAAATTCTTTGGTAATGTTTCCATAAAGTTGGGATCTTGGTCGGTGGTAGTGATGAGTAGTTCAAATGGGGATTCTTCAATTCTATTTGGTGACGTGGGTGTGGAGTTATTCAGAACAGGTACTAGATCATAGTTTTGGGAGTGTAATGTAATTTTAATATTTTTTTGTTGGTCAAGACTTACATTATCAGCAATAGCTTGGTCATCAAGGTTCTTCTCGATCTGATGTTTAATTGAGACTTTGTTAATGAGGGCGTTGTTGATGACTTGTTCATATTTTGAGTAAATTTCTTGTATCTCATCTTTTGTTGGTGCATGAAAGATCATTTTACTTTTCTTTATCCTTTTCTTTTGTCATTTTGTTTCATTGTTTAGATTTTCTCAGTGACTATGCTAACCTTTTCCCTAGATAGTTCAGGTTTTGATTGAACATTTTCCTCATTGTTGTCACCTTTTGTTGTCTCTCCTGACAACTTTTTTGTTTATGTTGTCCTGGGCTAGGACACTAACAGTACAATAGCCAAAGCGTTTCTTTCTCCCTTAGCTAGCCTAAGAATTTCTAGGTAGAGGCAAGCCTCATAAGCTTCTTCTTTTTCGCCGTTAGTTATAGGTTGTTCTATTTTGTTGATTGATTTAAGCACAATCTATGGAATTGGTATGACTATGCTCGACTATTGTGACATATCACATAAAATATCTTGGACATAATGGTAGTAGTCAATCTCGGTTGCATTCCCTCATACTCCTTGCATATACCACACTTTGTGAAGTCTAGTTCTAGTTGTATGTGGGTAGTCAGTGGCAGACTATGACAGATGGGTTTGGGAACATGCCATTTTGAGTAAGTGGTATTGAATACTTGACACCAATTAAGCCATAACTTTTTGACTTTGGGGCCTTTAGGGCACCCATGTTGTTGAAATACTTTAAAGTTTATCATGAGAGGTTGTGACTTCGCACTAAATGAAGGGTCTCCAATTGGGGTGATCATGTACATTGCAAGCAAGATAAGGAGTGAAGTATAGTGGATTGACGACCCTATTTAATTGTAAGAAATATAAGGAGTGAAGTATAGTGGATTGACGACCCTATTTCCTCTCATTTTTTTCATGTCCCCTTGACAACTGCGGCTAGGTACTATTCCCAGTTAAATATTTTGGCTTCTTGGGAGACTACTTTGAAAACTTCTAACATGTCAAACCTGATATCTGAGGATCAATCGGTACTAGTTATACATATGGACATAATGATAGTTGCAAATTTGTATGCCTCATACTGAATTTTATTTATTACAAGGCCTTTGGAGTTCTTTCCATGGAGTGTGTTGGTGATTTATTTTATTAACTTTGGATTTACACCCACTGGTACTTGGGGTCCTTGGTTTTGCAAGCTAGATACATGAGTAATAAGTTCCCCATTGATCTCGACTAGTTCATTTAACCATAGCTTTCCTTGATGGTACCTTCTAATAATATCGTACCTTCAGTTGGTGGTCGCCATAACTTCTCCAATGGGGATGCTCATGAAATCATATCATATATAGTGTCTACCACTGCGTTCACTCAATTAGTTGATCTTGCTTATTATGCTTTGAATGTTCTACGATAGCATGACTATTGGGTTTTGGGTCTTGAACAGGTTATAATCCATTGCTTTGTTTACTTCAATCTACCATCATGAAATAGTGCTTCTTTGTTTCAACTTCCATGTCTTAGCGGTTCTTTTAAATTGTTCTAGGTAAAATTTAGTTATTTTTCTAACCACTTCTATCATTACTTCATTAATATAATTATTTACACAAATTTATTTCAAACCTAGGACCCGATGTTCGACCAAATGGAGATACAACCATTGGTTGGTGTCATGTCATTGTTACATTTTATATACTTTTAGTCTTGTGATGTTAACGGATTTTGTAAATACTTGTCCTTGCAATGTCTTTAGTTGGACCGTCCCATTGTTGTTTAATTCTTCAACTATGTATGGACCTAGATAAGATGTATGTAAAATTTTTGGTTTCCCTTTTATTCGATTGTAGTATAATAGTACTAGTTCATCAACCGATATGTCCTTTCTTTTTATGTTGTGGTCATGCTATGGTTTTTGTTGCTGCTTTTGCACTTCTTGATGGTGGATTGATATTCAGAGTTGTTCTTCTAGATTTCATAGCTAAAAATTTGTCTTCTTTTTCTTTATAAATTTCCAAATGAAGTATAGATGTGATTATTGGTGCTTGCTATTAAAAATTTAGTGGTATGATTTCTTCCTATCCATAGATGAGTTTGAAGGATGTTTACATGATCGACCGTTTATAAGTTGTTCGGTATGCCTGCAATATAGCAAGTATCTTGTTGTCCTAGTCATCTTTGTCGATATTTCATATCTTTCTTAATCCTTTGGTTATCTAGTTTTATTAAATGCTTCAATTTCTCCATTAAACTGTGGATGGTATGTGGTTTTCTTTTCAAGGTTGATTATGAATTCACTCAGTTATATTGATATAGTATTGTTAATAAAATCTATTTTGTTTGTCCTAAAGTTTGTACCGACTGCAAAGCACAAAGTTTAGGCACCTCAAAATTGGAATTTGAATTGTAGGATAGGTTGTTCCAGGGTCAAGCAATGGTTTACAAACTAAGAAGGTACAAAACAGCTGAAAACATTGGATAACTGGACTGAAGAAAATTTTCTTTCAAATATGTCCTAGGTTTAAGGAATACTGATCATGTGTGGAACAAACAATCCATTCACACATAACATAAATGACCATGTTCAGGAAAACATTCTAATTATGGAATCTGAGGTACTAAATCTAAGTATGATCTATGACAGCAAAAACATTGTTGCTCAAGAATACATAACTAAGATCAGTTAAAACATAACTGTATAGTATTCACATTTGAAAGAAAAGCTAGTACTTAACACATAGAAAATGAATTCTTGTATTCAAATAACAGATCTCCAATAAAAATTATAGAGTAAGTATCTTCATGCTTTCATAATAATCACTCCAAACCTTTACAATTTCACACAACCTATTGGGCTGGGACCCCTCTTTTAACATTCCAAAGGATGGAATTTATAATAATTACAAAACCTAAGCTGTTACATGCTTTTAGGAAAAGAATTCTAACAATAAACTAAAAATATTAAACCAATTGAAGGAGATCTGGTACAATTTAATTTGTTTTCGATCAATCTGGAGCTCGTTCCAATTCTTTTCCTGGAAAGTAGATCTACATATGTTTTTCATTCATGAAATCTGGAGTTAATATCTAATGTTTATTTTGGTCATGCGAATGCTATAACACCTAGAATCGATTCTTCAAGTGATGATCCTCTAGAACTAAATGCTATTTCAATGCCTGAGTAAATGGATTGGATATGCTTCTTGTTGATTATTTTCCTCTAATAAATTCTTTGACTACCACGTACTATGTTACATGTGGTTCCAAGAATTTTTTTAATGTATATTTCAACACCGATTCAAGTGATATAACTATCGCTTTATTAACTGGAGGATTCAACAATAATAAAATTCTGCAACTAAGATTTGATCAGAAAAGTTCGCATAATAACCCTTGATTTGAAATTTCATTATTTGAAAACAATTGAAACAATTTATTAAAGCTCCCATAATCTAACTTTGACTCTGTGCCTTGACATTTGGATCATTGGAACAGTTTACTTCAAATGTGAATCGATCATCTTCCTTTTGGTCTTGTGCCTATGAATCTGGAATGATCATTGACTAAACAATTTGTAGGAGGCGAGTTTAGAGAAATTATGGGAAACTTTTATTTCCTAATCTGTGATTACTATTGAAAAACTAAAAGAGGTTTTCTAAATCACTTTGTCTACGAAAAAATCTATTTTTTTTTTAAATTTGTTTTTTTATCCCAAACTGCGCCTAAAGTTAACTACAGAAAAAAGATATTTTGATCGTTAAATATCAACTTATTTGAGATCCAATAACCCACAATGCTTCAACAGCCCACAATACTGCTACCTCCAACATTTATTAGTCTACTATATGTAAAATATTTTTAGCCTTGGCGATAAATCACATGTAAATCTTTTCATTTAACACTTGGTTCTTGAATTTGGGTTTTAATTCTTTGTAAAGCGACAATGATTCCACGTGTACATGAAAACAATAAATCAGATATTTTAATATCCAGGTATTGGTTATTCTTTTCGACATGTAAAGCAGTAACCATGCAACTCGTGGTCTCCCCTTGGTGATTTGTGGGACAGTTCTCCTCCTTGTTGACTTGGCATACCTTGGTATAATTCTTGGGGATTTGGCAATATAGTTGTTGGGCTCAATCCTTAACAACCAATAACTTTTGCAAAGACAAATGACAAAAACAATGTTGGATCTAAAGTGTATAATCCTTCAACTTATGGGTTGAAACTTGGAGTTCAAATTTGGATTAGGAATGAAACTCCATTTTTTTTAAATCAATATGTTTTCCCAAATCAATAAGAGTATGTAAAAGATTAAGATATAAAATCACATGATTTTATATAAATAATTCTTTTAAAAATATTTACTTTAATTTTTTTTGTAACTTTGGGAAAAGAAAATTCAAAATTTCAAATAAAGAGAGCTTGGCTTTATGAAACTTTTGGCATGCAAAAGGAAAGGATATGTTATGAGGAACTATTGAGTTTAATATTTTGGAATTGTGACATTACTTGGTGAAGCTTAATGAACTTGTCAATAAGGGGAGACTTAGCTTTCGAAAAATGTTTTAAGGACAAATCTCAGGACTCTCCTAAATTAAATATTTGAAACGTAGAGAGACTGACCAGGATGACAAAAAATACAGCCTATGACAAGGATTTGGATTTTCGGCAATGAAAACTACAGTGTTCTTTTACATGGGCACTACCAGAATCTAAAAAAAATGACGGGGAATATTTTGGTTCCAACATATTCCTCTGTCGATGATAAGAGTAGGAGGGAATCAAAATCAGGTAATTATATTTTCATATATGAATTTAGCAGGCACTTCATTGGAACATGCTTTGATAGGTTTAGCTTCTTCCCTGTTGGTAACATATTCGACTATTGTGATGATATACTGACCTCCTATTCGACATCATGGGATTGAAAAAGGTTCGACAAAGTCAATATCCCATATTTCAAATGGTAAGCTTTCATTAACAAATATTATTGGAATTTAATTACTTGGTAGTGATCGGCCAATTCTTTGGCATCTATTTCATTTGTTCACATGTATCCCACAATCTTTATGAAGTGTTCCACCATAGTAAATATTTTCATGCAATCATGACATCTTCGAAGTGTATGTCTGTAGGTCCACTATGTGCTTCATGGATGATAGCTTGGCGTTCATGCTCTGGGACACATTGACACAGTACTTCATTGGGTTCTAATTTGTATAGGATTATGTTCATTAGCGTATAAGATGCAACCTTCATTGCAAGTATTTTTTTCCCTGGCAATCCTTCTGGAGATTTACCTTCTTTAAGATATTTTGTTATATCTTCTATTTCTGTTGGTACATCCTTGACTTAGAATAGATGTGCATTGGGAAATTTATCATTTATTCCATCAGGATATTCTACTATATCAATTCTTGACAAATGGTTAGGACCAACATTATTCTTCTCGACTCTAATGATTATTTCAAACTCAAATTATTGAAATAAGAGTAGCCATTTGAATAAGAGACAATGGCAAAGAGGTTTGTTAACAAAATATTTAAGTGCTTGATGATCAGTGTAGAATATAAAAGGATTAGCCAACAAACAATGTCAATATTTATGTAGTGCAAAAATAATGCCTAGATCTTATCGTTCCATTATTGAATAATTCATTTAACTTTGTTTAATTTCTTATAGCATTTGCATTTGGGTAGTCCATTCTGTCGTCTGCTAGTTGATTCAATATTGATTCAACTGCAATGCTTTATGTGTCGATATGCAAATGAAACTTGATTGACCAGTTTGCGAATCGTAATATGGGAGCTTCGACTTATTTCCTTTTGAGTAATTCAAATGAGGATACACACTCTTGTGACCACATAAAGTATTGGTTCTCTTTTAGTAACTCTTCCAAGGCATATGCCATATCAAAATAATTTCTAATAATTTTTTTATAATAGCTAGTATGTCCAAGGAGTATTCTGAAATGTTTTGTATTTACTAAAGGTTTCAAGTCAAGAACAACTTAGATTTTTTCGTAGTTGACTTTGATTCTTTATTTTAAAACGGAGTGTCCCAAAAGGATTCCAATTGGTATTACAAATATGCACTTTTTAATATTTAAGGATAGTTGTACTTTTTTACATCATTCTCGCATAAGCCCAAGCCACTAGACATGATCCCTTATTAAGGAATATATTGTCTAGTCAATGAAGTAGACAACCATAATTTTTTATAAATATTCTCGGAATGATTTAACAACTATTCCAGAGAACACTGTGTTAGATTTTTATCATTCAAGCTAGCATTATATTAGGATCTTTAACTGAGAGAATAACAAGCACAACAATCAAACACAAGAGACAATGAACGCAATGTTTTTCCTTAGGGAAACCATAAATGGAGAAAACCATGCAACTTCCTCAGAGATAGAATCAACACCAAAAGTAAAACCCCAAAACAATAAGATGATCTCCCGACAGCAGTATTTTCTTTCTTTCTAGCCCCAACAACTTCTTCTCTCTCAGCTACGTGCTACAACTGAGTGTGAGTGAGTGCATGAAAAATAGAGAGGCTCACTCTCTATTTATAATAATTCCCAATTTGACAATAACTCACTAGGGCCGACTTCTCTACGAGAGTCTAATAACCCTAGGGCTCTGGAACTGCGGGGACTTTAACCCTTGAACAATATGAGGGTTACCCACAATGACTTGACATGACTTGTTTACATTATTGAATATCTTGATAGGAACATAGGGGCATGAAATGACTCAAATACATTACAGATACTTCCCATAATAAACATCGAGGCACAAGACATAAGATATACAAGTGAATACATTACGAAGTTACAAATACATCAACACTCCCTCTTAACTAGGAAGGTATTCTCTCGACACAATTTATCAGCACGGGTCTTCTTCTCTGTATCATCTGGATCATCAATTAGGTCTCATCATATTCATCTTCAAGTCATCTTCATCTTCAAGTTATCTTCATATTCAAGTCATCTTCATCTTGATCTGGATCATCACTCAATTTAGATCATCATTGCTAGATCATCTCTGCTGGATCATCAACATCTCTCGATCTAGATCATCACTGGGTCATCATCATAGGGGCTATCTCTTGATTCTTCTCGTCATAGGAAGTTCTATAGAGCCATCCCTTTTTCATGCTGGATGTACATCTATAGAGCCAGTCCTTTTTCATACTGGATGTATCATCACAAAGCTAGTCCTTTTATACTAGATGTGGGATCTACATAGAGCCAGTCCTTCTTCATCCTAGATGAGTCTTCACAGAGCTAATCCTTTTTCATACTAGATGTGGGATCTACATAGAGCCAGTCCTTTTTCATACTAGATGAGTCTTCACAGAGCTAGTCCTTTTTCATACTAGATGTGGGATCTACACAGAGCCAGTCCTTTTTCATACTGGATGAGTCTTCACAGAGCTAGTCCTTTTTCATACTAGATGTGGGATCTACACAGAGCCAGTCCTTTTTCATACTGGATGAGTCTTCACAGAGCTAGTCCTTTTCCATACTAGATGTGGGATCTACACAAAGCCAGTCCTTTTTCATACTGGATGAGTCTTCATAGAGATAGTCCTTTTTCATACTGGATGAGTCTTCACAGAGATAGTCCTTTTTCATATTAGATGTGGGATCTACACATAGCCAGTCCTTTTTCATACTAGATGTGGGATCTACATAGAGCTAGTCCTTTTTCATACTGGATGAGTCTTCACAGAGATAGTCCTTTTTCATACTAGATGTGGGATCTACACAGATCCAATCCTTTTTCATACTAGATGTGTCTTCACAAAGTCATCCCTTTTTCATGCTGGATGTGGGATCTACACAAAGCTAGTCCTTTTTCATACTAGATGTGTCTTCATAGAGCCATCCCTTTTTCATGCTGGATGTGGGATCATCACATACATCTGATAATCAAAGGAACCAATCCTCTCACCATGTCACAGCTCTTATATCCGACCATGGAAGGAACCAATCCTATCACCATGCCAGAAAGGCACAACACTTACATCTGACCATGGAAGGAACCAATCCTCTCACCATGTCAGAAGGGCTCAGTACTTACATCTGACCATGGAAGGAACCAATCCTCTCACCATGTCAGAAGGGATTAACATAGACACATCACTTCCTCTTGGGAGGAATCTCAATCTAAAGAACACCAAGCTTCTCCATGAAGTACTCAAACTTCACCCTAGACAATAGCTTAATCAACACATCAGCTATCTGTTCGTCCGTCGCAACATACTGGAGCTTCATTGCTCCTCTCTGCACCATATCCCTGATATAGTGATACTTGATCTCAATATGCTTCAACTTGTCATGGAACACCGGGTTCTCTGACAACTTCATACAACTCTGGTTGTTGCAATATATACAAGTAGCATCTAACTGGAGATCAAATAAATCAGACAGTAGCTTCCTTAGCCATACTGTCTCACAACTAGATAAACAAGCTGTGACATACTCTGCTTTAGCTGTACTTAGTGCCACATAGAATTGATTCCTGCTAAACCAAGAGTTCACACATGATCCCATACTAAAGTAGCACCCTGAAGTGCTCTTCCTATCAATGGCACCACTTGCCCAATCTGAGTCAACATAACCCTCCAGGTTAATCTTCTGATCAGTCTTATACTTGAGCCCATAGTCAACTATACCCTTCAAGTACCTCAGAATATGCTTTGCAACAATCAAGTGAACATGTCTTGGATATGCCAGGAACTAGCTCAAGGTGTTCATAGCAAAGCAAATATTTGGTCTCGTATTCGTCAGGTACATCAAGGACCCAATCATCTGATGATACATCATGGCATCAACCGACTCAGAAGAAGCATCACTCAATAGCTTCAAGTTCAATGCCATAGGTGTGGTTAATTCCTTGCAGTCCATCATCCCAAATCTCTTCAGGATCTCTATTGCATAATTCCCTTGTCCAAGGAAGATTCCATCCGCATTCTACCACACCTCCATGCCTAGAAAATAATGCATCATACCCAAGTCCTTTTTTGAACTCGACAGCAAGATTTCTCTTCGTATGGGCAATATACCCATCCATACCTATTACAAATAGATCATCTACATACAGTAGGAGCATCACTGGGTTGCCATCTTCAACCTTGTAGTAAAGGTTGGAATCTGCTTTACTCTTGGTAAAGCCCAAACTGGATAGAAAGCTGTCAATTCTGTCGTACCATGTCCTAGGTGCCTGTTTCAAACCGTACAAGGCTTTCTTCAATCTGCACACATGATATTCCTTGTCATGTGTCTCAAAACTGAGTGGCTACTCCACATACACTTCCTCTTCTACTACACCATTCAAGAAAGTAGTCTTGACATCCATCAATTAACTTAACACATGACTGAAATGTTGTTGGAAGAGGCTTACAATCACTCGTATGGAAAAAAGTCAATAAATCTGTTGCATACTTCAGCTGAGAGAATGATCCATATTTATGTGAGAATGGAATGAAATAATAGATATAAAACCATAAACACAATTATATTGCAAAGAACACAATGATACAATAAACATATATTCTATTAAATGGAAGAAACAAAATAGACTATAAAATAAAACAACTACAATGGTGGTAGTTATCTCTGAGAAGAGATGTGGCTTCTATGTTCATCCATGCCAACTTGATTTCAAAAGGAGGCTAAAAGGGACTATTTATCAAGAGGGAAAGCACCCTAAACGTCCAAAACATAACCTTAGAAGATGAATCGTCATAACGTTTGCGGCCCCAAAGTGGTCAGTTGAACAGTAAACTTCCCAGGGTCATAAATTTTGCATATGATCTCTGTTTGGGGCACTCGATATCCCTTTGGAAAGGTATATCTGAGGTTTACAAATTTGGACTAGGTAAAATGCATGTTCTTGCAAAACAATTTCCCCTTTAATTTCCAAAAAACATTGTTTAGGGTCTAAAAAAATACCTAGAAGTTCAGGACCTGAAAACTCATAGAAAAATTACTAGGAACCTGCCAAAATGGATAATTACTTTTGAGCTAGTGGAATAGGTGGGTGGCCACCAATATCGATCTGGATCAATACTTCCCCCTTAGGAAGTAATGTTCTCCATTGTGTCAAATCCCTTATCATATGTGCAACTGTGTGTTGAATTGATCTCTAGGTGTGGCATTTTCTGAAGTGAGAAGGATGTATTTCTTTGACATCCTCTGAAGCCTATAAATGTTGTTGATGGGTTTGCTGGAGTTGTTCAAAAATTTTGGTTGTTGTTTTATCCTTGTTATGAACTAGTGTGGATGGTTTCTTGTCGGAGGAACACCTTAAATGTGTGACCTTGCACTGTAGAGGTACTTATCTAGATGAGGTAATAATGACTTTGTGTTCTTCTTGTTTCTGTTGTGTAAAGACACCCTATGCAAAGGTTGTGTAGGTCTTTGTGATCAGATGATCTCCTTTAGAGGAAGTTGTGAATAGGAAAATTTCCTAGTGTGGGATATTATCTTCCTGAACTGCTTGGTTGGGGTCAATGTAGCTATCTTTGGTATCTGATAGAGTTGTCCTCCCAAAGTGACAATAAAAATACGAGGTCATGACTCATATACAACATGACGCTTCCACATATATAGTTGTCCTAAAATGACATCACAGACTTCAAGTGGAGCCACATCACACAATACCTCATATTTGAATGGCTTGATGTCATATGGTAGGAGACATTAATGACTGACTTAGATAACTCCTCCTTGGCTTAGAAAATCGATGGTGTATGGTTGCGGGTGTGGTGTTTTCATTAGCTCTAATATCTTGATGACTTTCGCTAATATCAAGTTTTTTTGGCTACCATTGTCAACAAAAAAATGTAAGGGTTTCCCTTTATGCACATTTGTGAGTGAAAGAGGTGCTCCTTTTCCTCTGACTCTTCAAGTTCCTCTGTTTGAATAAGCATGGTAGAAACAATGACACTAGGTCCTGCATCAATGAATTGATCCTCGGATCTATGGTTGGGAAATTGGGTTCTAAATCAAATCATAATTAGGATATGATTATGAAGCTTTGACCTCGACCACCAATGACTGTTTTGAGCGATATTCATCAGTGTTGTGACTAGGGATTTTGTGGAACTTACACCAATTTTCAGTGTCCTTCTTTGTCTTTCAATTACCTTTCTTCACTTATGGAAGGGACTGATTGTCCTTTCCTTGTCCCATGTTCTACGAGCTAGAGTTTCCCTTTCCCTTCTTCTGAGTAGTTCTAAAGTGTCGCTTGTTCTTTTGCTGAAATTTATGCTCAATTTTGATAGCATACCAATAGGTAGATCCAAGTGAAGAAATTTCCAAGAATTTCATCTTTTTTCGTATGCACTAATGTAGGACACTGTGATATTTCAATACCAAGTTCCATTTGGAGTCCTTGATACCCACCTTTATGTACAAGGTAAAAAATGTTTTAGTGTTCTCTTACACTGTTTGGTCTCTCTCTTAATGCTGAATGGTCCATTTTGTGTACTAGTCATCATATTTTCCCATAGAGTAATATTGTTCCTTAACGAAATTTATAAAAGAGCCCCAAGTGGGATTGGTCTCACACATTCCAGAATTGTTTGATTAGTTTTGATCACGATAACTTTTCCAGCAATTTTTGACATGGGGGACAACCTTGAGGAGTGTAAAGGTGATATTTTCCACGTTGAAAAAATTATGGACAAATGAAATACCCTTCTAGAAAATTTAACCATTTATCTAGGGCATCCACATCGATTTGGATTTCAAATAAAGGGATATAAAAGTGAACTTGTACCTTGAAGGGAGTTGCATCTCCAAAATGACTGCTCGTTGAAGGTGCATCTGTTGTTGTTGGCATTCATCAAAGGATCTGGGTGAAATTATCCATCATCTTGTAACTCTGTCGTGCGAGGGATTCCTCAAGAAACAACTTGATAGGATCTCCCACTCCATCGCCTCTATTTTTCTGTAATTGGAGTCTATTTGGGGTAGTCAGAGTGATCTTCCCTAAGTGGAACTAGTTTGAAACCCAAGTCTTTATACCCTGACCTCGTCAGGGACATGCACCCAAAAACAATCAAAGAGTAGATCGCTCTAATACCTCTGATATGGATTTATGTGAGAAAAAAATGAAATAACATATATAAAACCATAAACACATATATATTACAAAGAACACAATGATACAGGAAACACATATTCTATTAAATGGCAGAAATAGAACCAACTTTGAAATAAATCAGCTAGAATGGTGGTAACTATCTCTAAACACCATCAGTTCCAAGATGATTACAAAAGGAGGAAACAATTACCTATTTATTATAATCATGAGGGAAACAACACTAAAATTCCAAAACATAACCCTAGAATATGAACGGACATAAAGTTTGCAGCCTTGAGGTGGTTAGTTGAACAGTCAACTTCTTGGGGTCATAAATTTTGCATACGATCTATGTTTGTGGCGCTTGATAGCACGTTGTAAGGTTCTATACAAGATCTACATCTTCTACCTAAGGAACAGGAATTTTTTTGGAAACAATTTCCCCCCTAAATCAACAAAAAGCGTCGTTTAGGGCCTCAAAATGACCCCAAAAGTTTAGGACCTGAAAAACTGTAGAAAATTAATAGGAGATTGTCAAAATGGAAAAACGTTTGAGCCATTGGAATAGGTGGATGGCAACCGATATCCATATGGATCAGAGAGAAAAATACCATCAGCCATATTCCATATGTAAACACCCAATAAATACTGCAATGTGTTGAGATCTGTCATCTCAAATTGCTTTTGAAGATTATTTTTCATATTTTGAATTAAAACAAGTTAGTTTCCAGTGATAGTAAGATCATCCGCATATAAGAAAATAATTAGGAAATGATCACCAAATTCCTTAACATACATATATGGATCAGATATGCATCGCTTGAAACCATTCTTCGAGAAATAGGCAACAATTTTATCATACCAAGCCCTCGATGCATGCTTGAAACCATACTGCAAGGACTTGTGTGATTTGCATACTAAGTTAGATTTTTTAGCAGTAAGAAATCTTGGGGGTTGTTCCATATAAATTTATTGACTAATATCACCATTCAAAAAAACACTTTTAACATCCATTTGGTGTATTTCCCATTTATAAGATGCAACAAGAGATAAAATGCTTCTTATTGTATTCATTTTAGCAACAAGAGAAAAAGTTTCACTATAATAAATACCTTCATGTTAATTAAAACCTTTTGCAACTAACCTTAGATTATTCAATCTGACCTTCTGCAGTAAAATTTGTTTTATATACCCATTTACAATCAATTTAGTTCTTTCCCAGAGGAAGGGGAACAACAATTCATTTTTTTCATTATTAGAGATTCATACTTAGCCATCATAGCTTGTTCCAAATGAGGTCGACCCTTAGTTTTAACATAAATACTAGGATCATTTGTGGATAAGAGTTTGGTCATAATAGAAAATTTAGATCTATTTCTACAAGTCTCGGAAGGATTAACAATCTCACTACCTATGGATTCAATAGTTTTTTAGGCCAAAATGAAAAGATGAGAAGCAATTGAAGTTACATTAGGTACTTTGTGATATTAATGTGGAATAGTTAAAGAAGAGGGTGAACTAAAATCAACAGTAGGAATATATCTGGAAGAAGAGATGATAGATATAGTTGTAATAGGAGATAATGACACATTTAAGGTAACATGAGGTTCAACTGATTTAGGTGGAGAGACTTCATTGAAGTGAACCTCTAGCCAAGTATTGAAACTTTGGGTAGAAAGGTCAAACAACCTATAAGCTTTGGAATCCTTAGCATAACCAATGAAAATACATTTATGAGACTTGGGTTCTAACTTTTTCTATTTTTCATAAAGAACATGAGATCAACATTCACTACCAAATATCTGAGAGTCACTTTTATAGGGTCTTCATCCATTTCATTTTTCCTCAGGGGTAACATGCACGACTAATTTTGTAGGAACTCTATTTAAAATCAATTTAGCACAACAAATGGCTTCAGCCCAACAAAATTTATGTAATCCTTTAGAATATAGCATACATCTAGCCATTTAATTTTCCCTTACGAAGCCCCATTTTATTGAGGTGTATAAGGAACAATCTTTTAATGTTGAACTCCATGGTTAGACAAACATGCTTCAAATTCTTTCTTAATGAATCCCCCCCCATTATGTGTTCTCAAAGTTTTAATACTTGTACCAAATTCTTTTTTATCAAAGGATTTAAATTCTTGAAATTTAGCGAAGTTATCACTTTTATGTTTCAGAAAATAAGCCCATGATTTTCTGCTAAAGTCATCAATAAAAGTAAGAAAATAAAATGCATGAGATAGACAAGGAGTTTCAAGAGGACCACAAATACCCGTATGAATCAATTGCAAAATTTCTTTAGCATGCCAAGCTTTACCTTTTTCAAACATCTCTATGATTTTTACCAAGCACACAACCTTCACAAACACCTTTAGTAGAAAAAATATTAAGTTTAGTAGAAAAAATATTAAGCAATCCATGTACCATTTTAGATAACAATTGCATTTTACCATAATTCAAGTGACCTAATCTTGCATGCCATANACTCAAGTGACCTAATATTGCATGCCATAATTGACTTAATTCATCAGTATGGGCAACATAGGAATAAAATTGTTGTATTTTAGTTGAATTAAAATGAGAAGACTTGTATAAAATAGTGTCATGATCAATAGGACCAAAAGAATATATTTTGAAATTTTGGTTGATACCTTTAAGAACATATTTATCCGGCCAAGATTCAAATTTATATCCTTTCTAACATGCACAATAAATAGAAAGAAAGTTGATGGGAATGTTTCGAACATGAAAAACATCTTCGAATTGCCCATTAATAAGTTTAACATTACCAGAACCAATTACATCAAGTTGTTTACCATCACCAATAGACACCTTCTCAGATGAGTGCTTATTATTGTCATAAGATGTAAACAAAGAAGCATTTCTTGTCATATGTTTAGATGCACCATAATCCATTATCCACTCCACATTAGAAGAATTACTAGATTGAACAAAAGGTGCACATAAAGCTACTTGTTGTTCATTAGAAGCTTACTTTTTAGACTTAGCATTTAAGTGTTTCCCTTTATAGAAACTATTTTCAAGATGATTAGTTTTACCATAAGACTTACAATGACCAGATACTTTCTTCTTCTTACTAAATTCATGAGTAACTTTAGAATCATTACCATAATTATTAGCACTAGTTGAAGAGTGTTAACAAGAACCTTTAGTATTAGGATGAAAACATTTCTTAGGATTCTTATTATTATGTGCCATTAGAGATTTATCAGGAGTTAATTGACCTGAAGAAATCAAGATTTCTTGCTTAATTATCAACCCTTTACAAAATTCATCAAAATTAAGTTTCGTGGTACCTTTAGACATTTCAATAGCTCTATTCCTAGTTTGGATGAACACGTCAAAACAAGATGGAAATTTATTTTCTACAAGAATGATTAATGCAGTATCTATATTACTTGTAATCTTTATCACAATTATTTAATTTTTCATTTAAGATTTTCATTTCAGCAATATAGAGTTCTATCCAATCAAAATTATTAGGATCTAGCTCATGGGTTTTATTTTCTATGAAATAAGAAGGTACATCATCGAAGTTATCAAATAGAGAAGTAAGAGTTTTCCATACCTTGATTGGGATGTCTTCTACCTCAACACTTACTTGAACAATATTTGATATCATTTGTCCAATGATCCCTCTTTCTTGGTCACATCTTTCTTCCCAAATAACCAAATATTTAGCATTAGTGGGCTTCTTGTGTTCACCATTAACCAACTTCCAAATATTCTTTCTCCGGAGAACATCAATAATTTTTCTAATCCATGCAAGATGGTTAGAACCAACAAGTTTGGGAGATGAAACTACTTCTAAAGTCATTATGTTGAAAAATTTAACAAGAGATAAACCCCAATTCAAATAATAGATGAGATAGGAAAAAAGAGCAAGAAAACTGAAAGGATATTACCAAAAAAAAAAATTTTCTAAAGTAGATCAAGGGTTTTGAGCCAAAAAAATGAAATGACCATAACACGGTCAATATGACTTGGAATTTATATTATAATTTGTCTTTGCAAATGTCATGGTCATTCTGTGTCCACCAATGTGCTCTGAATAGAAATATGGATACTCTATCAAAAGATATCATCTCTACAAATATTTTTTATCGTACAAAATTTTTATGAAAAATAGTTTATTTTAAATCAGTGACATCTCTACTTTTCGGAGACGAATTCAAGAAAATATTTTTTTCACGTCGGTATCTTTTCACAAAGAACTCAAATATATAATTTCTTTCTTTATATTCTACACCAAAAGTTTCATACCTGGAACTGAACATTGTGACCTCGATTTTTCCTGAAAAAAAACACTAGATCTAAAAAAAAGTAGATCTGAATAGCCGGAAGATAGATCTCCTTGAGGAGAATCGAATTTTCATATATATATATATATATATAT